>PVHY01000052.1:0-47491 GCA_004024945.1 Uropsilus gracilis
CCGCAGGCTCTCATTGCCCAGGGTACCACAGACTCAAGCAATCCCCAGACTCAGCTTCCCAGGTAGCTGGGATTACAAGCGCGCACCACCACGCCCAGCTATTTTTTTAGAACTAGGTCTCGCTACGGGCCCCAGGCGGGACTCGAACCGTGATCCCTAGCCCCGGCCGCTTCATAGGCTGAAGCTTACAAGCACGAGCCACCGTGCCCGGCCTTGAACATTCCCTTAACACCTGTTAACTGTCTTAATCTTTTGTGCCCTCTGCCTCCCCCTCTCTTGCTCTATAGTTCAGTTCTGTTGGTTGTTTCTAATTTTTCTTTTTCATTTGTTTGTTTTTCTCTATATCCTTCATATAAGTGAGACCATTCCATATTTCTGTTTCTTTCTGACTTATATCTGTAATATGAGTCCTAGCACCATCCATGTTGCTGTAAATGACATGTTTTTCCTCTTTGAGTGATGCATAATATTCATCATGTACATATACCACTTTTTTCCAACCATTCGTCAGTTTTGGGGCATTTAGATTGGTTCCATATCTTGGCATTGTAAACAGAGCTGCAATAAACATGCGCATACAGGTGTCTTTTTGAATTAGTGATTTCATGTCCTCTGTGTAGATTCCCAGTAATGGGATTGCTGGGATGAATGGTAATTCCACTTTCAATTGTTTGAGGGTCCTCCACACAGTCTTCCATAGTGACTGGACCAGTTTGTACTCCCACCAGCAGTGTAAGAGAGTTCCTTTTTCTCCGTATCTGTGCAAGGCCTCAGTTTTCAGAGATCTGACATCCAACAAGGGGCGGGGGGGCGGGGAACCAAAAAACAAAGATCTGACATCCCCACCCTCCATAAGGCTCAAGTATTTGTTCCTTCTGGATCTCTACTGAGGGTGACAGGTGATCCTAGGTGGTCGTAACTGCTCAGTGGGTCTTCCTACCTCATGCATTTCCTTTGATTTTTTTAAAAAGACTTAATTTTTTAAAGAAGTTTTGAGTTAACAGAAGAATTGAAGGTTTGGAGATTTCCCATATGCTCATGATATATTTTTGTTTTAGCAAGTGGCTTCTAGCAATAGCCGTCAGTGAGAGAGGAGCCATGGAGTGACCACCGTAAATAATGCGGATGGTAATATGACTCACTCACAGTAATAGGGTACTTTTGCATGGCAGGGAATGAGCTAAATGCTAAACATATGGTTTAATTGTCCTGACAACACTGAGCTTGGTGGATTGAGTAGGATCTCATGATGGGAAAGTTTGAAGACTGGTCCTGGTTCAGGTCCGCATAAGTAATGACTGGCAAGTCCAGTTCTTACTAGGGAGTCAGATGCCCAAATCCGTACTCTTGGCTGCTGTGGGGAGGATACCAGGGGTGTCTGGTCCAGGCTCTGGCAAGAACAAGTGGACTCTTGGCAAAAGAGAAACTTAGGACCTTAAATTATGGGATGGATGCAGCCACCCCAAGAGATCCTGGGGTAGGGAGTCAGGGGGGCAGGACTCATGTTCTTTCCTTTGTCCAGTATCCTGCAGGTATTGCATTGTGGCCAAGCCTGGGACAGCCAGAGACTGGAGGATCTACTGCTGCTTCTGTGTAGATCAGACCTGAGGTCAAGGGGAGGGCATGACGGTCAACTTGGGGTTGGGGGCTGACTCTGCCTTAGGTTGTCTGCTGTGCTCTACAGCCTGGCAGGAAGAAGATTCCTGATTTCCACTTTATTCCCATCTACTGCTCAGGCCTGTTGTTGACTGGCTCAGTGAGAGAGGAGGATGCAGGGAAACCCAGGCGGTTCCCCCTTCTGGGGCACAGGGTGGGGTCACACAGGTAAAATGTGAACTCTTCCATGAAACATCACCATGGGTGACACACTGACAGCTTCCCATCTCTGGATCCTCGGCTAGCAGGTTATTTGCTTTGTATACGTAGCATGTTTCTCTTGACATTGTCACATCCATTTTACCTGAACTTTCAGGAAGTCTGTATCCATTTGCTCTACTTTCTGAGGAAAAGCCAGTGGATTTGCAGAATGCTGGGCTCCCCACAATTGGATGTCAGTGTAGTTTGCAAATTTTTGACCTAGAGTGGCCTTGGCATGTAGTAACCCTCTGTGTCTACACCTGGGCCCTGGGGATTTGTGTCCTTCGGATGCCCCTTCCTCTGATAAACTTTCTGAAAATTCAGCATTTTTGCTGTCTCATTAAAACTTAATTTGCTGTAACACTGCCAGGTCCAGCCACAGCTATATTTAAATGGCTCCATTGTCTCACGCTGCACTGTTTCCACTTTTGAGGAGCTTGAGGCCGTTAATGCCATCCCTGTGCATTTGCAGGTGGGGGGAAGGAGGGGCTTTGGGGATGATACAAAGGTGTTCACGGATTTTGCAGGCAGAGGCTGCAGGATTATTGTGAGAGTGAAATGGATGGAGGAGAGGCCTGGTGGGACTGACGGAAGCATCTAGAAGCCAGTGTTACCTCCTTTAGAGGCTAGTGTTTGTTTGATTTTTGGGAAGCCCACTCAAAACCCAGTAAGATTTTTAAGTTAGAATGCTCTTCTAAGTACTAATAATAAAACAGAACCTGGAGACGCCTCTGTAATTCAGAGACTACAGGGAATTTTTTTGCATTATTTCTCTGCAACTGGTCCTGTGCATATGCAACCTTCAGATCATAGTTTGAAGTTAGAAAACAAAGGAACTTTCTGTTGAGAAGATACTGTGTTGTGAATCGAGAATAAGATGATACAAGCCAGACAGGGGAAAATGTCAGAAATCGCCTTTCTTGGGCTTCTGGCCGGGCAGTTGATAAGCCAGTCAGCTGAACCAGGGAAAAATCTGGGAGAGGGAAGGTGATGACTGTGGGGGCCGGGGTGTTGGGAAGAAGGAGGGGAAGGGAAAAGCAAGAGACCAGAATATTCTGGCCAAGGACTGAGAATTCTAAGTCTTTTGGGAAACAGTGAATAGATTTTTCTCTTCTTACACTATCAGTGTGTTACAGGAAAGGTTATAATGTCCTTTCCTTGGCACTATGTTTCTTTAAAAAAAATCAAAACATCCAGGAAAATGGAGGTATGTGATTGATAAACAATTAGGTCTCTGTTTGTTGAGTGACCCTTTGTCAATGCCAGAAGTCTGTTGGAGCAGAGTGAGTGGAGGCTTATTAGAGACATATTGAAGGATTATGAATACAAAAGCTTCTTACTATAAATGCCATCTTTTTGCCACTTATTTATTTATGTCTATTATAAACACATATTTTTTTTACATTATTGTATACCCTAAGGTTCTCCACTATCATGTTACCAGTGAATTGTCATCTTAGTCTCTTGTGCTCATCCCTCCCCTGGTTTTACCCTTCCTCCACATCCTTTATGCTGTAATTCTGTTGTCAGGTTGTTAGCTTTATCTTTGTTTTTTTGTCCTTTTTTTTGTTTTCCCTGTATCCCATATGTAAGTAAGACCATATGACATTTATCTTTTTCTTTCTGATTTATTTCCACTAGCATGATTCCTTCTAGCTCCATCTGTGTTGCCACAAATGACATGGCTTTATCCTTTTTCATTGCTGAATAATATTCCATTGTGTAAATATACCACAACTTTTTGATCCATTTGTCTGTTTTGGGGCATTTGGGTTGTTCTCATATCCTGGCTGTTGTGAATAGTGCTGCAATAAACAAAAGAGTACAGCAGACACACAGATCAATGGAACAAAATTGGAAGCCTGGAAATAAAGCCACACATGTATGATTAGTTTATGACAAAGGGGCAAAAATACATATATTGAAATAAGAATGCTCTTCAATAAATGGTGCTGGGAAAATTGGACTGCTACATGCAAAAGAATGAATCTACACCAGTCCCTCACACAACACTCAAAAACCAACTCATAATGGATAACAGGTTTGCATATAAGACCTGAAACCATAAAATAGATAGAAAAAACAAACAAAACACTCTATGATCTATACCGCAGAAACATTTTCCAGGACACATCTATACAAAGAAAATGAAGGATAACATAAACAGCTGGCACTTCATCAAACGAAAAGATTTCTGTACAGTGAAAGAGATAATAACCAAAGAGACACCCAACCAAATGGGAAAAAAATTTGCACTCCATTCAACCAGTAATGGACTGATGTCAGAGATCCACAAAGAACTCACACAACATAAACAATGTAAAAAGCCCAGTCAAAAAATGAGAATAGCTTAAGACACTTTTCCAAAGAGGAAATACAAATGACCAACAAGCATATGAACAAATTCTCAACATCACATAATTAGGGAATTGCAAAGCAAACCACAATGAAATACCACCTCACACCACTAAGAATGGCACATATTAAAAAAAAAAAATGGGCAACAGCAAGTACTGGATGCAACTGGTAGGAATGCATCACTATGGAAAGCTGTGTGGAGGACCCTCAAACTACTGAAAATCGAACTACCATTAGATCCAACAATCCCACTTCTGGGAATCTACCCAAAGGACACCAAAACACTAATCCAAAAGGATACCTGCTTCTCTCTATATTTTGGGTGCATGTTCTTCCTCATCTAGTATATTTATGTCATGTGGCTGAGAAGTTCCTCCTGGGAACTTGCAAGTATTGCTAAGCTGTCTGGAGAGTGTGGGAGGAATGAAGGGCTAGCTCACTCACACTTTCCTCGAACTCCAGAACTCTTTCCTTTGGGTAGGTGGTACATGCTTCTTCTGCCAACCCTGCTCATTACTTGGCATATATTATATATTTAGTATATTTGTTGACCAAATGGTAGTGTTCTCTTGAAAAGTTGTGTCAGTACAATGGAAATAAAGTTGCTTCTTGGTTTCATTTGGATTTGCCTCTGGGTATGATGACTGCCATTTTGGTTGTTTTTTAGGCTTGTATTTTTTCCCCACAGTTGCTTATTTTCAGTGGTTCCTGCAGTTCTTTTCCTTTTTCTGTTCTTCATGTTACTTATTTTTATCTTTTGATGTAACCTCCCTTATACTGTGTGGCTGCTACAGGTGCATTGCCCCTTCATGACTGTCTTAGTGATATTGGGTACAAAATGGGCACTAAAACTTAACAAGGAGAGGGGCCATTACCTAAACCTGGCACTGACTGGATTCTTCCACCATGCCACAATTGCAAGACACACACAACAGGGCACAACACACAACAGGGCACAACAACAATAAGATTTATTTAATAAACAAGGACAAATAGAGTCACTGAGGCCAAAAGTGGCCAGTTTTCTTACCCTAGTTATTGTCCAGTCTTAAAGTTCCAAACAAAAGGTTACACTTCCAAGATGGTATCTTTTTGCTACTGTAGAATGAAACAAGTATTCTAGACAAAAAGGCTGTGCTTCCAGATGGCATCTTTTTATCCCAAACAAAAGGTCAATAATGGCATCTCAGTAGCTTTCACCTTTCCCTGTCTCTGGGAGATCCACATTCCAATTTCCAGTAGGTTCACCTCTCCCTTCTTTGGGGGGTCCACAGATTCTGTTTTCAGCAAGTTTACCTCTCCTCTCTGGAGATCCGGATTCTAGTTTCTAAACAAAAGGCCTCTACTTGAGTTTTTAGCAACTTTCTCCTCTTCCATGAGGTCTCCAAATCCCTGTGAAACAGGGTATATGAAGACTTTCTGACTTAACTGAATACATCTATCTGCCTGCTTCTCTCTACAAAGCAGGCTACAAACAGGCCATTTACCTTTACCTTGAGGCCTCCACACCCAGGCCTGCTTCTCTCCCTAGGAAGCAGGCTACACACTCTTAGCATTTTTACTGATCATCTTTACCATTGATATGCAAAAGCCAGCCAACTGCTCTCTGCTTTCAGCTCCAAAAACTGCAGAAAAGAAAAACTTAAAAACACAGTTTAAACTTTCCACTTGTGGATTCTTACCAACATACCCAGCCTTCTCAACCAAAATACCAAACCAATGCAAGACTATCAGTGCAGACTAATTTATTTTTAACAAAGTGATTTCTAATTATCCTAATAACTACAAAAGAAACATGTAAGACTCAAAATACTTTAACATTGTCCAAAACCTTTCTCAGTATTGTCCAAAGTCCTTTCCCAGATTGCCCCAAAATCCTCAGTCCCTCAGTCCTGATCATCTCACCAATGTCCAGTCAGAGTCCATCTCCAGACGCTTGAAGGCATGTTCCTTTGGTTGCTCCCTTGACTTGCTCCTCCTTGTCTTTCACGCTGTGTTTTCCTTGTCACCTTCAGGTAGCAGGAACTCCATGGTGCCGAACCAGCAAAGTTTACTTTCTTCTCACTCCTAACTTTTGCACGGCCTCTTTCAGACACAAGTTAAACTCAGCAAAACAAACTCCAACACGGAGTTTTAATCTGCAAACTCCTTAACTGCTTTCAGCACACATGCTGCCAGCCTGGGTCAGCCAAGGGTTGCAGGCCCTCGGTGGCCACATGGCCAAGCTCACATGGCTCACATCTTTACAAGATGGCCGATTCCCATCTCTTCTCCATTAAACCTCTCTCTCTATCCAGTCTCCATATTTAAATCTAAATCAAATCCCTCTTTTTGTTTGCACACCCTTTATATACCCTGATTTCCCGCCTCCCAGTAAACCTGTTTTCACCTTGACCATTTCACTTCTTTTTCCCCCTGCATCTCCCTGAAGGAAAATTCTAGCTAAGGTCATTCTCCCATTTTAGCATACCTGTCCTTAAAATCTTCAATCTTAAACAGGAGACAATGGGGAGGGGGGGCACACCCTATCACCTGGATGGTTGAACTCTAGGATGGCCGCCCTTCAGGCTGAAGCTGGAAATGGCACGTGCCTTCACCTCACTTCTCCAGTTTCTTGTACCCTTATCAGTCTCCACTCACAATGCCTCTTTGTTGCCCTCAGGCAGATCTCCTCTGGCACTCTTTCTCCTTACCTGTGCCCACTCCCAGGGGTGCCACCTTAACAGACTTTGCCTTCTGCCCTGCCTTTCAGCCCCCAGCTACATTAGTCTGGTCCTATCTTCTTTGCCTTTGCTGCTTTGGTGCTTTTACTATTTCTTATTGAGATACCCTGTGTCCCTCTATTCTTTGGTACCTTTATTGACTGATTCATTCTTTGTACCTTTCTGAGCAAAATGGTCTTGGTTTTGCTCAGATGAGGAACTTGTGTTTAATCACACCAGATGAGAACCAGAGGTGCAGGAGAGACCCCCCCCCACACACAAAAGTAGAAAATCCATGGCAGAAGAACAACTACTGTTTCTTTTATCAGATATCCCGTGACATTCAATTTGACTTTCAGCATGAGATTCATCCCATCAGAGTTTCAGTAGCCATAGCATCTGATCTTCTCTGAGTACTTCCCTAGACCAGGTACCCTGTGGTTCATGGCAAACAAACACAGCCTGTCTCCACAGAACTTAATAGAAGAGTGTTGGATTTTACTCTTATGATATAAAATTATAACTGAAAATGCATGATGTAAAAGTCTAAATTATGATCAGGGTGTTCTTGGTATTTTTAAAAGTTTGTATGAAGTTATACAAATAGAAGGTATCAATGGAAGTATGCAAATAGAAGAGCACATATAAGGTACAGCTTGATGAATTTTCACAAACTCAGCACCCAAGACACAGAACTTTGCCAGAATTGGGAAGCTCACCGCATGTTCCAGTTCCTACTCCCTATTGAAAGAGTAAGTCATGATTGTGCCTTCTAACACCACATGTTGTTTGTATATTGAAACTTTTTTTTAAATTTAATTTTTCCATTAAAACTTTGTTGCTCTGCTATTTACATAGCCAGGGTATAGAAACAACCCCAAACCTCCCCAACAGAGAAATGGATCAGAAAATTGTGGTATTTGTACACAATAGAATATTATCTAGCAATCAAAAATGACAAATTTGAGGAGTATCTGATAACATGGGTGGACCTAGAAGGAATCATGTTAGCAGAAATAAGCCAGAAAGAAAAAAGAGAAATACTGTATGATCTCACCCATATATGGGATATAAGAAAAGCAAACAAAAGGACAAGCAAAACTTAAAACTGTCAGCAGAACTGAAGCATAGAGCAAGGGAGGAGGAGGGGGTAAAATCTGAGGAGGAATGGGCACAAGAGATTAGGATGATGGTTCATGGGTGACAAGGTGGTGGGACAACCCTAGGGTATGCAATGATGTAAAAAATATATCTGTGTACACCAAGATAGCTATATGGGTGTGTAATCAATAAAAAAGTTTACTGCTTTAAGTTTAAAGCAATAAATTTGGGAATTCAACTTCTACCCCAGTTCCTGTGCCCCCTCCCAAACCTCCATGTCCCCATGCCCTACTGCACTCTTATTTCCTATAAGTTAGTTGTGTTGTATTGGTCAGTTTGTGTTCTTTTGTTGTTTATATTCCACAAAGGAGAGAATCCATATGATAATTATCTTTTACTTTCTGACTGGCTTACATGGCATGATTGTCCCAACATCTATCCATATTGACCTCAAGCTCATAATATTAATTTTTTTGTAAGACTGAATAATATTCCTGTATCTAGGGCTTTGTTGGCAGGCATTTAGTGTTACTCTTTGTGTTAGTTATTGTGAATAATGCTGCTATGAATATAGGGCTGTATAAATCTTTATTGTGTTAGTGAGGTTTTTTCACATTATTTTGATAATTACCAGCAAGTGATCTTGGTGAGTCACAGGCTTTTCCACTTTTTTTTTTTTTTTTTGAGAGTAGTTCTTGCTATTTTTTGCCTGTGGAACCGCAGGCTCTCGTTGCCCGGGGTACCACAGACTCAAGCAATCCCCAGCCTCAGCTTCCCAGGTAGCTGGGATTACAGGCGTGCGCCACCACACCCAGCTATTTTTTTGTAATTAGGTCTCGCTACAGGCCCCAGGCGGAACTCGAACCGTGATTCCTAGCCCCTGCCGCTTCATAGGCTGAAGCTTACAGGCATGAGCCACCATGGCCGGCCAGCTTTTCCACTTTTATTTTAAGAAGTGGAGATTGAGTCTAGCCTAAAGCCAGGAAAGTCTTCTTGAGGAAATACAATGTGTGTTGAGAGTTGAAGGATGAGAAGGGCAGGAGTGCAGGTGAAAATTGAAGGAAGGGAACAGGAAGCATTTGAGAGGAGGGGGCAGGAAGGATTTGAGAAATTGAAAAAAGACCAGTATGGGATGGAAAACAGGGACTCCTGGTACAGGATGAGACTGGAGGGGCAGGTTAGACTGGACCATGCCAGGTCTTGTGGATCATTATTATGGGCATTTTGATCCAACAGGTCATGGAGTTAGGGTTGGGGGGGGGGGAATCAGATTTGTTTTACAAAGAGATCTCCCTAGATTCAGGGAGGGGGATGGATGGAAAAAGTGACCAGAATGAATAACAGGGGAGATTAGGTAAGAGGTTATTACAATATTTTACACTACAGAGAAGGTGGCTTGGTTAAGGGTAGTGATAGCAATACAAAGGAGTGGGTAGATTTGAAAGGTCTTTAGGAACAAAAATTGATGGGACTTGCTTATGAGTTAGCCATGGGGGTCAGATGAGGGAGGTTTAAAAGTTGACTTTTGTGTTTTCAGGTTGGAGACATGAAAGAATTTGGTGCCAATTTCTGAGACTGTTGGCCATAGTAGTTGAGTTGATTGTGGAGAATACAGATTTTGGATCAAGTTGGTAGAACAAACACAGGTGTGATTCCTTTTGTACCCATCTGAGCAAATGTTGGCTGTGATTGTTTTACATCACAAAGTCATAGTTTGGGCTGTTAAAAGAACATGCCCTTGCTACTATGTTATCTCCTAATTTATTCCCCTTTACTCTGCTCAAAGAGGAGACACACACACGTGTGCGTGTGCAACATTTCAGTGTGCATTTTATAACATTTCTCTTTTTGCAGGCAAGAGTTAATGGGAGTGATTGTGAAGGTATGAAGAACTGACCACAGTTGTACTTAAGGGTCATGAAAGGATTCTAGCTTTTGTTCACAGATGGTGAAAAGTGCTCAGTGGATTACAGCAGTCCTTCAGTGAGGTGAGCTGGTCTTACTGATGCTGACTCTACATTTGGGGTTGTGGTGGTAGTAGTGGTGATGTCAATGATGAAAATGTGGGTCCTGCTCTAACACAGTTGAGTAAAGGTGCTGGGACACAATGTCAGTTGTCTATGAGAATATAATAGCGATGCATTCATATTAAAACCAAGTATTGTACCAGGTACTCTGTCCACTGTAGGTGCAAAGGTGAGCAGCACTGACTCAGTTAACCAATATTTATTAATTTCTTTATGCTGTGCTAGACATGAAGTTTTAATAGTGAACTAAAATAAATGTGATGTTCCTGTTCTGATAAGAGGCATATGTTAATTAGCAGCAATGGTAAACTATATAGTGTTATAAGAGCACATGAATAGGGATTGATCTAGTTAGAGATAGCAGCAACGATTTCCCTGTGAAGCTGGGACCCAAAGATGAACCCAGTTCCTTTCATTGAGAAAGGAATGTGGGCATTGCAGTCATCTGCATCTGAAAGACAGAGACTAAGACTAGCCTGAGGCCAGTTCCCCCTGGGCAGATTTGGGATTATGTAATGTAGGGTCCTGAGGTCAAAGGCAGGCCCAGAGGGCAAAGGGAGGTATCACATCGAGGTGGGATGGTGAATGGGAAGCAGGGAGAAGGATAAAAAGAGGGAAGGTGGAGTGTGGGGATGGATATATAACTTTGGAGAGGAGCTTGGAGAGTGGAGTGAGAGTGAGAGCCTGGAGATTGGCATCAGGAGCGGAGGTTTTGGGCCTCAGAAGAAGGACCCAGGTGAGTCCTCTAGAGCTTCCTCACCTCCCCAGCACTTGGTTCCTGAGGAGCAAGACCTGTGTGAAGGTGGAGGAGAGGTGACTGAGGTGAAGTATGGAGCCACGGTGATACTCGGACAGGCCTGCGTTTAGGAGACCGTCTGAGCCCCACCTGTGTTGGTTGGATTCATCTGGTACCAACTGGAGAAACAGGATTGGGAGTCAAGGTCCTGGCATTTCCAACCAGAAGTGCCCTAAGACTGAGGTAAACCCCACGAAGCTCCTTGAGGAGCAGAAGTGGGCCTCTATTCTGTTTGGAACATTTGTGAGGGTGTGGACTCTTTCAGTTTGTTTTTTTCCGTATCTGTAAATAAATCTCTTGTCTATCCTGGTTGTTAAGGTTTGATATCTGAGCAGCTACTACGCACAGGCGGAAGAACCCATAGGAAGGAGAAATTTAAATGGGGGTGTCCCTATCCCCCCCATAACACCTGGGGATGTGATGATTAAGGTGGAAGTATGGTATCAATTGGACAAGAAAGGCTGATGAGAAAAGCATTCTGTGTGATAAGGCAATTTGAAGAGATAGGAGTGATAACAGACTAGACTTTGTAAGGAAGACATTAATGTCCATATTCTAGGACCTTCACCTCATGGAATTTGGTTGATTTTTCTCCCTACATGAAAGATGTAGCTTGGTGAGGAGAGCTTGTTTTTCACAGGTGGAGCTGAAGGAGGCCTCTTGTTCCAGAGCATTTCTGGGCACTGTGGCCTAAGAAGAGACCATATGACCTCCTCAAAGTTGCCTTTTTCTCTCCCCCTCCAGAAACAACCTATTTCTACTCATGGCAACCCTGGATAGACTGATTGTATGTCCCTACCTAACTGTGTGGAACTAGGAGGTATATTTTTGTTTGAGGTGATAGTAGTGAGGTTTTGCTTTTTGTCTGAGGTAAAGTGATGAATATAGCATATCAAATAAGTAAACAGCATATCATGATTTGGTGACTGATAAAATGTGGATGGTGAATCCAGGAGAAGATGGTGGCCCTTAGCACCTGGGTGAAGTCCTTACAAGTTACAAGGTTAAGGAAGTGGTAGGCATTAGAAGAGAGGAAGTAAGTTCACAAAACATGAGGTTATGTTTAGTCTGGGGAATTAAAATGTGGAAAGCAGATGTTAGAAATGCAGGAGTTGAGCTTGTGGGAGAAGTGAAGTAAGAATTGGGAATGGCATTTGAGAGATGCACATACAGATAGTGACAGGTGAAGCTAAAGTTGAGAGATAAGATTGTAAGAATTGCACTTTGGGGAACATTTACATGCAGCTGGCATCAGGAAGGAAAGAGAGTAAAGAGACATAAAAGTAGTTGGCAAGGGAGAGCACTTGGAGCTCTTGTAGGGGTATTGGAATACCTCCCAAGTAGGGGTATTCCAGAAGGAAGCATTGCCAATGCTGTCAAATGCTGCAGACATTAAAGATGGAGAATGAGATTAGATCAGTGGGTCCAGAAGGCTCTTGATCTTTTAGAAATGAAAAAGAGAAGATGGAATCCTAGAAGATAATTGTGAAAGTCACAGGTTAGGAATTTTTTTGGAGAGTGAGCAAATTCTACTAATATGGTGATGGAGTAAGCATAATGTGGAGAAAAGGTGCAGCCAGAAGAACAGGATTTAGAGATGATAGGAACAGTATAGAATTAGTCTAGGTAACAAGGGGTTACCAAGGGTCTCTTAGGGATATGGGCATAAGATGGGAACAAAGTTTGAAAAAAGAAGCATTTGCAGTGATGTAGATTTCAAGAACATTGATGTACATGGTCCACATAGAATTAATTTTGTTAGACGTTTCCTCTTCCTTATCCTGAGATGTATAATAAATCCCATTGTAAGACTAAATTTCAAGTTAGCTCATGAAAGCTGAAATGTATCTTGATTATAGGCTAAAATACTGAGGATCCTATAAAGAGGCTATAAAGAAATTAGATATAGTAGTAAAGTTTGCGTTTTGAATAACTGTATTTATTATTGCATTGTTTTTATGGGAATATTGAACTAATCTGCTGAGTAGAATTGATGATAGATCTTTCAAAGAAGAGTCAAAGTTCCATGTAGACTTACATATGAGAATTAATTAATGAGACCATCTTTCAGTTATTAGGTGCCAGTTTAATATTACTATTTATTAAGTAGGCACAAATTGTCCTTTGTGGCCTATTGATCTGTGTTATCACTTTAAAGCCTGTCATTCAACCTAGCTGTGAATTGCCTAGAGAAAATGCAATTATAAAGTGGTTGACTAAAATAACTCATGCAGAAGGAGAGAGAATGGATTACACCCATCAGAATTCATTTGCAGTATTAAGTCAGATTTTTTTTTTTTTTTTGAGAATTAGGTGCACTGAGTGTTCATTTAAAAAATTCCAAGTAGGGCAGGCCATTTCTATCCTAATTTAGGAACTGTGCAGGTGGCTTTTGTATTATTTGGTTGGATTTGACAATCTTGTCCAGCCAGATAAATATAGACCTCCCTGACCCAATGCTCAAGTTGTGTGAGTAACTGCCACAAACCCTGGTAAGCTCTCTTGCTTCAGGAATTGTGAAGTGAACAGTCCCGGCAGACTCATCTGATAAAAACTCAGGCACCATTTGTAAAGTGTTGCTGGATGAATGCCATTTATTTTTCTATCTTGTACTTGAGTTTTAAAAATAACTGGTAGTGATCCCAAACAGATTTAGCTTGTCAAAAATGTTTGACAGTGACAGGGAGAAATCTCACTTACAGGGAGAATAGTCCATCAAAGTCCATGTGCTATCACCTTTCAACACTGAATTTAGAATGATGCAAATGCCCTGTGACCTAAGAAGTCACTGTGTGATAGACTTCTGTTCACTGTTATTCAGTTTGCAGAGCATTTTATAATTCCTTTCCTGTGCAAAGGCTGTAGCATGTGCATTTTGTAAACACAAACAAGTCAGTCCTTCCTTAAGAGAATTTATATTGTGTGCATACCTCAAGGAGATGATAGAAAGGCTTAAATAACTACAAGGTGAGCAAGAATGTGATGGATGCCTCAGAAGAGGCTCAGAATTAAATGTGTGAAAAAGGCAAAGCCTTATTTTTAGTGGCAGGAAACTTAAAGGGTAGATCTGAACCATGGTGGAGTGGTCAAAAAAACGGGAACTTGGGATGAAAATATAGTGAGAGACAACACAGTGAGAGGAAAATAAGATGGGAGGGGTGAGGTGAACGAACTTCTGCCATCTGGCAGAAATAAGGGTGGGGTAGAGACTTCACATAAAAACATCTGGAAGGAAGGTAGGGTTTGGCATGTAGTGAAGGCTCCATGATGCATGAGAAATTGGCGCTTTAGGTGAGGGAATGATATAAAAAAACATTTAGGAAATCTATTGAGGTGTATTCAAGTATGTATATGATGAATTAGAGAGAAGAGACACAGGGGGAAGGAGCTAAGTTAGAAAGCTAACTTATATTTGTGATGATGCAAATGAGAAAATGTAAATATCGATAAAAAAGTTCTCTGAATCTGACATGAAGATGCTGTATATCTGAAATATATGTTTTCCTGATATAGGGGAAGAAAAAGAGTTTGAAGGCAGCAGTAAGATGTCTATATCCCTTCTGTCAAAGGAGATTGGTGCATCAGGAGGAAGGACTTTTTTATTGGGGCTTAGCTAGTGTAACAAGAATGGATGGTAGATACTCTTCTTTGAGACCTTGAGTTGGAAACCATGGGCATGATGTTGATGGAGTAAAAGTGTCTGAGGATGGGAGCAGCAAAGCTGTGATTAGGAGGTGAGGGAGGAACGTGTGATGGTGGGAGAAGGTAGAGGAGAAAGTCCCAGGAAGGAAGAAGACTGAAGTCAGTAGCATGAAGCCAGTAGAAGAATTGCAGTAGAAGTGTGTGAGGAAAATGAAGAATGAGAAGACATCTGTGAATGTATCCATCATGATCTCGCTGAAGACTGATGTAAGAAACTATGGGATGTGTGGTGGGAAGGTGAAAAAAGTGTATTCAGCCATGTCTACAGATATGCTGTATTATTGAGGTTGTCTCCCTCTCCTTTCTTGTTCCACCATTATTATGGCCTGCATCTTTTGTCTCATAGAATTATGAACAGGTTCTACCAGAATTGGCCATGGGATGAGACTGTTTGATATTCTAGTATAGACTTTTCCAGGATAGCATATCAGAGTTTTGGTAGAATAAAGTATTGGTTAAAAGGGAAAATCAAGTTTGGGACAAGGACCTCTATTTTTCTGTGATAGAAATGAAATCAGTAGAAAAAAATTAGGTTGAATTCCAAGAGAAAAGAGCTAACAATGTTGCATTTTTGCAAGGTCAAAAGGGGGGAAGAGATAGCATCTGGGTTTGGCTAAGCAAGGGGGGGAACTTTCTTCCTGAGCTATGAGGGCAAAGGTCAATTAGAGAAATTTTAAAGTGAGAATGGAAGCAACATTGTAATGAAATCCTCTGCTGAGAGTAAGTGATGGGTAAGATGTAGAGCTGAAGCTTTTGAGAAGGTTTAGAGTAATTTTTAAAGGTTGGTTGATACAGGATTAATGTGAAATGAATGTTTAGGTTTCCATAAGGGCCAGGTGAAATTGCAGTCATAGTTTTGTGGTGACCAGGTTATAACTTCCTGCAGTGCTTGGCAGTTGAAGGGCAATGCCAGACTCACAAGATCGGGATACCTAGTGTAGAAGATGAGTAGAACAGGAAAATTGAGAGAAACAGGCATGGGGAGCCTGAAGCAATGGGACTGTATGGTTGGTAATTGGTTTTGATTATGTCTCATTTTTATAAAAAATAACATTACTTTTTATTTATTTTTCTAATTTTTAATTTTTTTTATTTTTTAGTTTTAAATTTTATTATTTATTTTTACTATTTATTTTATTGTACATCTTTACCTACCCCGGGGTTCTCCCACCACCATATCACCCGTGAACCATTTGTGCCCCTTCCACCTTCGATTCCCACCCTCCCCCCCATGCTCTATGCGTCAGTTCTGCTGAAAGTTAGTTTTAAAATGTTTCTTGTGTGTTTGTTCATTTTTCCCCCCTTGACCCCTCATATAAGTGAGACCATCCAGTATTTCTCTTTTTCTCTCTACAGCCATACCACCCTGAACATGCCTGATCTTGTCTGATTATGTCTCATTTTTGTGAACTGCTTCATTCCTCCATAGAAAGGGATGAATTGCAAGTAAAACCTTGAAGCGGAGAACAGAGGAGACATGAATAAAAGCTGTGGTTACAGAACCCGTGAGCCCTGGTGTTCTATGCTGCCCACTCCTGGTTCAGATCATCTAACTGCTGCCTCCTCTGAGTAGAGCAGGGCATGGGCACTGGTAGCTGGGGACGTGTACTTAGGTCTAGTGTGGAAATGGTAGGCCTGGCTTTTAGGGAGTCCCCTCTGCATTGGCAGACTTCATCTGGACAGCTCCTTCAGTTTCTAGTCTGTGCTCTTTGCTGCACCTGCGGCAGCCTGCTGGGCCAGTATTCTGTCATGACCTTCCCAGAAACCTAGCCACTTACTGAAGGCTTCCCTTCACACTCAAAAGGGTGCTCATTTACTTGGTCTTCTTGCCAGAGTGAATCTCTTTAGGGCCTCGTGTTGACATCTGATTTCGTCTCACCATTTTGGACATTGCATGTTGAATTGCCCATTGCTCATCTTGGGTCTTGGGCACAAGTGTGATAGCTGAGTCATCTCCAGACTGAAGTGGTCTGCCTCCTTAGGAATCCACATTGCTAAGACCCCCGATGTTTCCTTGGCCAGGCCTGCTCCGGACTTCTATTGAATTGGAGGGTTTAAGGGGGAGGCTGAGCCACCAAACTAGCAGTTAAGAAGAGATGTGAAAGGAACCTGAGAGAGCAAGAGATTGATGGAGACCAGAGCAATACTAATGTGACAATCAAATTGATCTGAAGAGTCTAGAAAGGTAGGAAGGAACAAAAGGAGAGGGAAAACTGGACTGTGCAATAGACAGAAGATGATCAGCAGCTCATGCCCTCTCCAAATCAACATTTGGAAGATTTTTCCAGTTTGCTTTCCCAGGGATTTCAGCTAGAATTGGGGTTGGGTAGAGCTAAAAGACAGGCAGGCAGGTTTTGGTAGGTAATCTTCAGTTTATTTCCTTTGATCAATGTTCTTTTTAAGATGTTTGCCACTGCTCATAATTTGAGAAGTCGTGCTTAAAATATAACTTTGGTGGAATTAATTTATTTAAACCCTGGCTTCCATGAGCATAATACATTTGTCCAATTTTTCTTCAGCTGCTCTGTCACGGCGGCTTACTTCTCAGCAGGAGCAGTGGTGTGCTGCAGGGCTCTGGTTTCCTCTAGCACGTGGTACCTGTGTCAGTGACTGGGTTGCTTTCAGACCCAAATCATCTTGTGAGGTGCCACTGCCACCAGGAAGCCTTCTCTGATGTGAAGCTGCCTGGAGTTGGCCCATGTATACTTGAGTATACAGAGCAGGTCCTTTGAGCATATATAAAAGAGTGTCTTGTAAACACTTCAAGTGCTTCAATTTTTGGCTAACTATCTTACTTAGTCTGACAGTCTTTCTATTGTTCCAGGGCATTTGAAGTTTGCCTGTTAGATCTTGCTTTCACAAAAAGCTGACGTAATTTTAAAGATACATCTTGGTATTACTAAACGATCTTGTACCCTTTTTTCTCTTAAGAGATGAAAACAGCTGGGGTTGTGATAAAGTTGATACAGCTCTGAACAGACACCAGGCTCTGAATTTGCAGCTTGAGCACCCTTGTATATGACGATGCTGGGGAAATTTGCAAAACTTCTTGGAAATGCATTTTTTCTCATATCTCAAGTGAGGATAATCTCTCCTTCAGCGGAGAGATTGTGAAGAAAACTTTGAAAACTGAAGGTCTGTGCAAACAATGGTATTCTTCTTGGTCTAGAACTGAAACCCTAAGCTTGGCAGGTAGAAACAGGTCAGCAGGATGGGTAGTTTATAAGCTCACCTGGTTCCACACCTTCCCCTCCTTTGTGGATGTCACATGCACATTCTCTCATATATTTGAAGGGACTGCAGCCTAGAGACTTCTTGCTACTGTTTGAACATTCCTATATCACTCAACAAATGCGTGTGCTTGGATGTATCCCTTAACCGATCTGAAAGTCTGCATGCTTTATAGCCCCATGGGAACACAGCGTCATATTTGCACAGTCTTTCTCATTTTTACTTAGTTCACTTTACCCCTTTATCGAGGGAGCATCAAGTACGTGCCAGGTGTGCAGTATGACATGGGTCTTGTTCTCACGGACCTCCCATCTGGTGGCATAAAAATGAACTTGCTATAAAACTGCTGTTTTGAAAAGTAGAAACCATGCTGTGATTGGATGCAAACTGTGATGCAGGTGAACTGCATCTTTGGAGTGCTCTTCCCTTGTCCTTTCATCCGCCCTTCTCTCCCAAGTCCTTGCACTCAGTTGCCTGGAGGCACAACCCAAACCATGGTCTGGTCTTTTACCCTTGAGTGCTTGTGAAACCCACCCACCCTCCTGCCTCCTCTGACCAGTAGGAAAGAGCTAATAAAATCAACTGTACATCACTCAGTATGGATGTAATGACCCATGATGTGTTGCAAGCTTTTGGAATGTTTTGAAATTAAGAGGAGACAACTGCATGACCCATTTTGTGAAATTTTGCATGCCAGGAACAGCGTCAGGAGGACACAAGAGGGTTCATGGGGATAGGGCCTAGTTCTCTATAACTGTACAATTACCCCTCCTATAGGTTTCACTGATTAAGTCTTCGCTGAGCTTCGGATAACTGAAGAATATATTCAGAACCAATTTTGTCAGAGGCCGTGATTAAGGCCGATCAGGACTCATGCTTGGATTGAAGAAAACTTCATTCCACTCTTATCTGTCTTCAGAACAATGATGATGGAAATGGCATGATTGACCTCCGGTGGGCAGCAGTGTTACTATTCCTCCAATGTTTACCTTAAGAAACATTCCTTGGGAGAAACCAACAATTATTTCACGGGAACTAATATTTTACCCAATTTTATTGTACCCTAGCCATTTGTCTCCTTTGTATAATTGGTCGTAAATCATGGCTTCTGCCTTTTAAATAGCCCCTACCTTCGGTAATAAACTACTGTCTGGTGCATGCTTCCACTTAGTCCTCAGCCTCCACGGCTGAATAATCTTTCTTGTTGTCCTTTCTCGCACCCTGTGGCTGGCTCTTTACATAATTTAATAGATTTTAGATATAAAAATTTTTTGGTATTGGTGTATTAGATGAATAAAAAGAATTAGGTAGAGTATTAGATGAACAAAGAGAATTAGATATAGATAGTCTGTGGATGTATTTCCAACAGAATAAAATTTACTCAAAAAACTTCCACTCTATTCTGTAATGAATTGCTGAAAATGTCTTTCTAATACAAAATTAACTTTTACCCAATATTCCATGTCTCCTAAGGGTTTTTCACAGGAGACCACCAGGATGGGGAGATTAAGTACTGCTAGTTAAACTGTGTAAGTCAAGGTCACTATCCCCAGGTAATCAAGAGCTGTCCTCACCTCACTGGGAGATGTTCTTCAACAGCAGTCGCCATTAATAAACAATTCACACATTGCCAAGGGCTCATTAAATTCTCTGTGGTGTCTGGTCATAAGTAGCAGTCATGTTTGTGAGAGACTACAGCAAACTGACCTCCTGTTCCAAGTAAGTTTCAAACAGGGCAGTACTGTCCCTGCTTCTCAGTATTATGCTTTCCAAGAGACTCATCACAGGCAAGCTCCCGGCAGAGGGGCCATCCAGATGATGCCAGCAGAACACTCACAAATTGAAAATTCAAGTACTCAGCCACATGTCTCTCACCTGGGCATTTGGCCTACCCACTTCTCCCTCAACTGGATCATTCCATTCCTCTGGCAAAGTATAGCTACAGCTTCAATTACATTGCTTTGAAAATAAGAGGCACCTCAGAGAACAATTTTTTTCAAGACCACTCATAGCGCTGATTAACAAAGAGACCAGCAGGGACCAAATGAATACTTAGTTCAGAGTAACACTAGAAATTCTATAGGCAGCACCAAGCAAGTGAAAGTGCTTAATTAGAGCGCATGAAATCTGACCTTTCTGGGCACGAGGACATCTTGTGGCAGTGGAGTGTAACCCAGAGGCACAGAGCTTCCCGAGGCAGGGGGGAGTTGAGTTAGTCTTTATAATTACTAACGTTTGATGAAGAATTACTTGAAAGATATTTGGAGACAAGTAGAATTGTGTACTTGTTGAGTTTTGTGTTTTTTTTGGAAAATATGCTGTTTTTGAATTGAATCTGGATAGGAGCTTGATGTTTACAGTGGTCTCCTTTCTCCTCTCTGCCAACCTTCCCAGGTCAGTGGACTGATGTCTGGGATAGTCCTTGGTTCTGGTGGAGACCTAGTTGGGATAATCCCAAGTGTGTTCTCATGAGTTTGCACTGGAGCTGTACACTAGGCTGGTGTGTGTGTGTGTGTGTGTGTGTGTGAGGATGTGATTTTGAGAGTGTATGGCTGTTTGTGTAAGAGACAAGGGCATTGGAATGAGGAGGCAAGGCATTGGAATGTGGGGTGGTGTCAACACATTAGCAGTCATCTTCCTGTAGTAGAGAATGAATGTGGCTCATGAGAATTTTGTTCATTTTCCTTTTATAGTGAGCACAATAGGATAATTCATGAGAGCTCCTTTGTGCCCCCTGCCGATCTTTAAAAAATTGCCCTTATTTTTAAAATCTTTAGATTGCCCACTGTTCTAATCCTCAACCCTCTTCTCATTTCTGTTCCCACTGACACCCTACAGGATTTCATCCAGTCTTGTGATGTTGATGCAGTCGTCATATCTCCTCTAAACTTTTGACTCTCAGGTTTTTAGCTGCTTCAGCCTCCTTCTGGAACTCTACATTCTTAAACTCAGATGCCCATTTTGTATTTCCCCTTAAATACCCAATTGGTTCTCAGACTCATGCAAAGCCAAACCCCAAAACTTCCTCTAGTTGCCTTACTAGTCTGATGATGGTGCCATCTTTTCCATTTCCTAGACCAGTAATCGAAGAGTCACCATTCACTCAGGTATCACATCTCTCTTCCAAATTCCAAATTCAAATTCCAAACCCAGCAAATATTGTTGACTGTAGTTTCCAAACATATCCAGGATCCTTCCACCTTCCCCTTCTTCCTTAATAGCCCTCTGGCCCAATAGGTCTTCTTGTATGTACACTAGCTCCTTACTATCTATTCTTGGCACAGCAGCTGAGTGATCCTGTTACATCACTCTTATTTACAACCTTTCTAGTTCTACTTACCTCCCTTCTAAAAATCTGAAAGCAACAATCCTCATACAACTTAGAAGTTGAGCCCTTTGTGATCTGGCCCTACTTCCTCTCAGCTCTCGTCCCAGCACACCTCATGTCCTGTACTCCCTTCTAGGCCATCCCTTTGTTCTTGCTTTTGAGTCTCACTGGATCGTATGCTTTTACCTCAGAACCCTTCCACATGCTGTTCCCTCTGTCTTTTAACTTTAGGAGCTTTTCATGAGTTTGGCTCTTATATCAGTCAGATCTCTGGCAAAATATCGTTTCTTCAAGGAGACGTTCTGAACTTGCTTGTAGACCATATTAATAGGCGCCTCCTCATCCATAAAGTTACTGTGTCCTTTACCCACCTTATTTCTCCTTATAACCTGTCCCCCTGGGCTTAAATAAGGGGGTTATTGGGTCACTCCCAAGTCTCCTCAAGGAGTTGTAAGAAAGAAAGTGAGGGGCTTGGAAAGGGACACAGAGAGCTATAGGATGAAAGAAAAGACATCTTTATGGTAACCATTTGGCAGCAATGTCAAAGTTACCTATATTCACATAAACTTCTAGAGTTGTTTCTGGAAGTTGTGGGCAGTAGTGTTGTTAGTGCAGTGACCAGTAAAGATTAACCAGGATTTATATGAAATGAGTTGAGGAAAGCCTGGAATTGGCAATGTACTGCTCATGGTTTTGAATTTTCAGTTTTGGGTTCAGCAGCTTCCTAATTCCTGTTGTTTCTTTAGCTCTCCCCTGCAACTGCTATGTCACGTCCTTGTAGCCTTGATCCTTGGTTATACCTTCATTAAGAAGGACTATTGTGAAATTATACAAATGAGGATCTTTCAGATATATTAACAATTAATTAAGCATTCTCTACTGCTGTTACAGGAAGAGTAGTCTAAAAGAGCATTAACATTAAAGGGGAGGAGGATGGAGTGGTTTTCCTTAAATAAAAAGTGATTAACTAAAAGACCCACCCCCTACTGAGAACAAAATCTTTGAAGTATTTTCTGCTTGGTGCTTCTGCACATGAAAATGGCCTTATCATTTTTAAAAAAATATGTAAGATAGAGATAGTGTAGTCTGTAATTATGGACAATGGAAATAAGTTCATGGGCTTGGTTTGTGGTATTTCCAACTGAGATGTAGAAGCTTTTCTAAAATGGAACAATTTTCACCAACCCTAAAAATAGAGATGAACTCCTCCTCCACCACCTCCTAGACCTTGTGCTCCTGCCAGTTCTCACCATTCGTAGCCAGAGCTGCTGTGCAGGATTCATGCCAGCTCCCTGGGCAGAGCTCTTTAACAACCAGTATGGCTATTTCTATCTTTGTGAAAAAGCAAAACCAGAATCCAGGATTCTGAAAAGATTGGTCAAGTCTATCAGGAATGAATGTTTCAAGTGTTCATTGCCTTTTTACATATGGTGCACACCTAAGTCATTTTAACTATGTTTTTATCTGTGCAGTTTTTTGGATTCTACTTCAAAAAGGTAATTGGTATATTCATCATAGAATGCAGGCCCTCATGTTTATTCTGACTGGTGCCAGATGGGATGAGTGTTAACATGGCTCAGGCTAACTGGTACATAGGGTGAACCCAGGGGGCTTTTGAGCAGGCTTATTGAGTGCTCACAACCCCTGTAGAGCTTAAAACTCTCTGTTTTATGCAGTTAACCTCTTAAGATAACCAAATAGACCCATATTTCACTAGGATCACTTAGAAGTGGGATTCCGTATAATTGAACGATTATATTGAACTCCCTCCCCAGAATTTACTTAAAATTTTAAACCTAATTAAACAAATCTAACTACCAGGATTTAAAGACATCTCAAAGTTCTCTTTAAACATAATTTAGAGAAATGGACTAAATGGAAGTTGGGTAAATGGTGTGAAGTTCTGTAGACTCATAAAGCCTTGGCCAATAATTTCTCCTAGATATCAATTTCAAGGATAAATGACACACATTCTATGTTGACCCTTCTGTATGATGGTTACATGATGCCCTTGAAACTTTACATATAAATTAAAGAAAATCTGAGATCAAGAGCTGGCACTTGGAATGAGGACACCAGAACTGGCAAGATGCAGGTTTATTAGTGCTGATACTGACTCAGCAGATTCATATCCAAAGACCGAGCACCCCTACTAGGAAGTTAGGTGTTCTGGATGGGCTATCATTGGTGGCAATACATGGCCTGGTGTGGCAAAGATAGAATGAAGAAGACTCAAAGAGAAACTGGGCTGCATACAAGCAAACTGAGTCAGTCACTCATGGGTTGTTTATTTAGACACCTAGGCTGTGTTTCTTAGGTCACTGTGCTTCAGCATATTTCAGGTTATGAATACTTTCAGGTCATCATACTTCATTATTTATTTCTGATTAATGTCAGTATTTTGGAGATATTGAAGAGATCTGCTCAAGTTAAAACTAAGGTAGGTTTTCTAAATTTCTCAGACTTTCACACATATATCAGGAATAATAGTTATCCTATGGAAAGTTGAAGACAAGAATTGAATAGAGACATCTAGATTTAATGAAACAAAATTTTGGAGAACCTCTTAAAGGAAAAGAAATAAGTGACCGGATACAAATGAAATATTTAGAATGAGAAAAGATATAGCAATAAATTACATTAAAAAAAAGATAAATACCATCATCATTATAGACTATCCATAGAAAATATGAAGCTTTTTAATTGTCTTTTTCATTGAATAAGACTTTTTGACTGCATGATCTTAAATCAGTTCATGGAACAATGGTTTTTGTAATACTTTCTACAGAGAGATTGGGAAGAATTTCTTCTTCTATCAAAGTTGGTTGGACTTTTTTTGTTGTTCATTTGCATTTTAAGGCTTTTGTTATATTTACAGTTTTTCTGCACCACGGTCAAATTTGGAAGAATCAGTTAAGTTTCCTCCACTATAAATTCCTATCTGAATGATTTAGAGAGTTTTAAAAACTGATTTCTATCTCTTACATTCATTTCTCCTTCCCTACCCCCTTCCTATTGGGTGCTGGGTACATAGGTACATTTATTTCACTATCTTAGCTGTGTCTCTGTGTCATCACACTGGGAGAACTGAGACAATAAATGGCAACAGCGTTCCTAGAAATACCCCAAGCATAGGTACCCCAAGCATGGGACAAGCATGGGGTCCACCAGGACCCCAAGCATGGAAGTATGTAACTGTCTTCTACTAAATCTGTGCTAAATGCACTCCCAGGGTAACTGCTCCTTTGCTGAGTCCCCAGATGCCCTTGGATGTTACCACAGCACCTGACAAAGTCTGTGTGTATATGAAGTAGGAAGTCTAACTTTTGGTCATGGTAGTGATACTTCAACTCCCTTTTGTTGAGTCTGTGTGAATGCAATGCTAGAACTCCTCCCCAACTCTTGGAAGAAGACCTTGCAAGTGAGAGTCCTAAAGCTAAAGATTCATGATCAGCATAGTTAAACCTACCTTTGCTAATAGGTATTGATGATTCATCAAATCCATTACCCATAGCGCCTGCTGGAGAAAGTATGGCATGTTCCCTCACCAGCAACTCCAATCCCCAGGACCACATTTACTTCTCAGAATTTAAGCATGGGGTTTAAATTTCCCATGTAGTTAATCGATGTTCTCACTCCTCCCATTAGCCTGCCTCCCTTCTTTTTTTAAGTAAGCATATGCAAATGTTAGACTGACTGGGTACAAGGTGATGTTAACCCCTGTTCAGATGATCCATTGCAATAAACAGCACCATAGTTGCATTTTTCTAACACATTAACTTTGCAGGTGTTTTTTATTTTATATTAAGCAGTGCATATCTGTCGCTTAGTCTGCTGTAAGGAATCCTGTCTGCTAAATACTTTCTCACAGCCATGGCATTGTCAGGCTAAGTGAGTGTCACTTTCATTTTGTGCAGAAATAGCCTTCCAGGTTTGGTCTCCTGTTTTGATTCCACTAAAGGAGTTTAAGATCTTGGCTGGTAAATGTACATGTGGTTGTGTAGTCTCGATTGACTGATTTACACCTTTCCTTTATACTGATTTGTGATGAATCCGGAAATCTTGATTTATTTTAGAGAATAGAAATTAACAAATTTCAGGAATTTCAGAAGAATTATCATAACTTTTCTTTAGTGCTACTCCTATAATTCTTTTTTTTTTTTTTTTTTTTGAGACTAAGGCTCGCTATTTTTGCCTGTGGAACTTCAGGCTCACGTTGCTTGGGGTACCACAGACTCAAGCAATCCCCAGCCTCAGGTTCCCAAGTAGCTGGGATTACAGGCACGCACCACCATGCCTAGCTATGTATGTTTTGGAACTATGTCTTGCTACGTGCCCTCAGCGGGACATGAACTGCGATCCCTCACCCCAACCATGGCTTCCTAGGCTGCCACTTACAGGCATACACCACCATTCCTGGCTTATTCATATAATTTTGATAGCAGAGAACAATACCTAAAAAAATTAGTTTACCTCATTCATTCACTAAACATTTTGGAAGATTGACTTTTAAGAGTCCTGAGAAATTAGGTAAAATGATGCTATGATTCAGATTTGCAAAGAAAATATCATAACTATCAAAGAACAAGAAAAATTTTGAATACAATTGTATCCCACAGTTTGTATTTAAACACCAGGGGTGAAAAGTGGTAGGTGCTTTGTGTATATTGCAGTATTATGTCAGCTATGGTGTTATCCTGAATATAGCTGATGTTCATTTAAATAAAAAATGGTTAAACCTAGATAAATTAGTTTTTCAGTTACTTTTATGGTTTCAAATTTCAATAGCCTATTTCTTTTGTTTTAATGTGCATTGATAATGGACCTGAAAGTTTGACTTTCTTGTGGATTCCTGACTTGAAGGATTTAGGAGTATCAAGAGATTAGCCTTAAAGATGATTAATTTAGGAACTCTAATCAGGCAGGATCATATGAGGCTACCCAATATGTGCAGTCTAGCATGGGGAAGCTAGTGAATTTATTCCTGGCTTCAGTGAGTTGTGGATGAATTAACACTTATCAGGTGCTTATTTTGTTTCATGTACTTGCTCCTTGGTCACTGCTGTATTCTTTCTTTAAATCCTCACAGCTCTTTAAATTAGGATTTATTATTTGGTCCATTTTCCAGAAGGCTCAGGAGATGCAGTGACTTGCCCAAGATCCCATAGCTAACAAGGGCAGAGCTGGAACAGAGCTGCAATCTGACAGGGTCTCATGTACAAACTTCTCCTCTGACCTGCTGCTCCTGCACAATTTACTGAACTTGGGGTGATGGGGCAAGTCAGATTTGGGTTGAGGTGGGTCAGTTCTGAGGAGCTGCAGGTTTTGGTGAGAATTTGGTCTTTAGTAGAGCTAAGGATAACTTAAGTAATGAACTGGTATTGGACAGAGGACAGAGCGCAGTGGTAGATCCTTGTGTAGTGAAATAAGCAAAGGATTCTATCCAGACACTAAATGAAGTAGAGAAGAACAGATACCTATCACTGTCTAGGTTGGCAAGACTCATAATCCAAAAAGGTAAGAACATTAGCTGGAGGTGAGAGGCCTTGTGTTGAGCCAGACTGGCTCCTCTCCTGTTTAATCTAGCCTGTTTATTGCATTGGTCCACAGGTACTAGACACCAGGTGTGAGTTTTTGAGTGGAAGCTGAACCTGCCTTGTAAAAAGGCAGGCTCATGGGATCCAGTCCTTTTGGCTTCCTCCCCACTCACATATCCCTCCTGTCAACCTCCTCCTAATCCATCACTTTCTCTCAAAGGATTGGCCCAATTAGGAGGTTACTGTTGCTGAACAGCTCTCTGTATTGGGGAGGTGACACACGGAGACAAGGGCAGACATTTCCTCTGTGTCTGGGGAAGCAAAAGCTTCCATCAGGAAGCTAGGTCAAGGTCTAAGCTGCTTCAGATACAGCATAAAGATAGTAGTGCAGGGGCAGAAATGTAACAGATTTAGGCTATTTCTGTCACTGACAGGCTGTGTAATCCCTGTTGTCTTTGGCCAATGATGATATTGAGACATGACCATTAGGGGCTATAGATTGTACATTTTGGGTTAATTTGTGAGCTTCCTTCAGTCTTTCGATTTCTATTGGGAGCAGGAATCCTGGTTAGAAGAATGAACAGTGTGTGATGGGATTGGTTGCTTCCAAAGATGTTGGTCATATTGTGTGTGAGATTGAAACAGTCCTCTGTTTGTTTCATTGTTTCTGTTGCTATTGCTTTAAGGGATATAATTGACCATTTAATTTTTGTCCATTATCTCTCCACCCAAGTACTACCAAATACAGTTATTAGTGGTGTGACTCCCCAAGGCTAAAGAATATGAGAGAGAGAGAGAGCGCATCAGTGGGTAACAGACTTTAGCAAAGACTAGCAAAGTGAAAAGCAGAAAGAGGCATGGTAAGCAGCTTAGCTAAATGGAGGAAACTGCTACCTACCATCTTGTAAAAGATAGTCTGACCAGAGGTGGTGGCATCTTAACAGAAATATGTGTCTCACAGTTCTGGAGATGGAAACTTGAGATTATCGCAGCATGGTCAGGTTCTTGGTAAAGGGCTCTTCCTGTCTTCAGTACACAGAGGTGGGGCGGGGGGGACAAAGAGAGCCTTAAATAGTGGGGGTTCTACTCTCATGATGTCTCCTAAACCTGATTTCCTTCCAAAGACCCCACTCCCTGTTGCTTGCCATTCCTTTGGGTGTCAGGACTTGAACATGAAAATTACGAGAGATGCAGACATGTGGTCCCCAGCCCTAGGTGAGGGAGTGCGGTGACTTGGTGCTCCTGAGTACTGAATTATGCTTAGGACCATTTCACTGGAGGAGCATGATGTCATTACCATGGGTTCTGTTTTAAAAGAGAATCAATTATAGCAGCTCTTCAACATAAAAATAGATCAAGCACCCAGTTTTCTAGCTCAGTTTTCACTTTTGAGCTATATTTCAGCATCCTTTATTTACCTATCATGGCACAGAGGGAAAAGTGGGGTTGAGACTTTTCATTACCTACTATTATCACATCTGTCATGCATGGAATAACACAACAATCTGTATCAGTCACAGTTCTATGTTGGAGAACTTGGTAGCTTGCTGCGTATTTCATAGACATAGTTACTGATACCTACCTGTACTGTTCTGGGAGTCATTTTCATCATGAGCCTTTTATTCCTAGATTTATGTGTGATGAATGAGATTTTGTTCTGTTATTTTAATCTGCAAAATGTAAATCTGCTCTCTCATTTCTGAGAAATAAGAGGCAAAGATTCATCATGAACCTTCTGAGTTCATGATGGTTTGGTACCTTTTGTATGTCTAGGTTTGATAATAAGACGAAAAGTCTGAGACATACATCACAGAAACATGTATTGAGGAGCTGAGCTCATGATGTTTCCCCTGGCTCTATAAGTATCCTGCTTAAATTTGGTCCAAGAAAAAGAAAAAGCCACACTTAATCAGTTTAGTCAGATTGATAACTTTGAGGTAATTTCACAGTATATGAAATAGATACAGGGCACTTTCCCTCTCCATATACCTATTAGATAAAATTAGAAACTAATTAATTTTTGCTTTTACCCTACTGGAACTTTTGCATGTAAATATGGAAGTATTCCCAGGATGATGCCTGGATTGGGTCACAAGGTTGTCAGGAAAGAATAGTCCAGAGAGTAAGGTCCTGGATCCACTGAGAATATAGGAGGAGAAAGTGAGGTGATGGTAGAGCATAATGATTTCAGTCTTGGACTTGCTGAGTGTGGAGAACTTCAACTTCTAGTGGAGGGATGTCCAATGTGCAGTCGATATGCTGGTCAGGAGCTCAGATATCAGTCTTGGATGGAGGCCGGGGTGGTGACTTTCATGGTCAAAATGCACTAGAACTTGTGTCTTTAATGTCTTCTAATCATAACAGAATTTCTAGATTCTCTGCATTGACTGGAGTATTTTCTTTGCTCTTCTACGTTTTTGAGAAGAAGCTGATTTAGTTCTAACAGGTTTACTGAATTTGAGCAGGAGTGGGTACCTTCTTGATGCTTGCATTTTTCTCTACTCTCACCCTTGCACCAGGCTAAACCGAGTTGGTTTTAGCTGAATTTTCATGATAACTTGGGTTCATTCCAAAATTTTCTGGTCACATAGGTAATAGAAAGTCAAATCTACCTGGTTCAGCCTCACTCTTCCTGCTGAAACCTGACATGAGGCTCTCCTCATGTCCCAGTGCTCAAGTCCAATGCTTGATATGGGAGTAGCATGATCTACTTTCTTAATCTCTCTTCCAGTCTCCATTCTCTCCAATTAATTAGGGACCAGCAGAAAACATAGGAGAAAAGGGCAAATAATTTTATTCTTAAATGGTAGAACCACTAAGATTGGTGAAGATTCCTGCTCTTAGGTGCCCCAAGTTCAGATGTGGTTTCTCAGAGACTCTTGGAGACTCTGCATTCTGTTGTTTCTTTTCTTCCAGTCTGTGTTGGTAGCTGTTGGCATGGAACTCAATGGGCTGGGAAAAGGGAAACCGACCTTCCAGTGGATTTGGCTATGTATGTGGCCAGTATTGTTTATGTGTATTGGTATTTATATTGTCTCTCTAATACATGGACAGGCTTTTAAAGAAGAAACTTGTTGCTACAAAAAAAATTTGTAAACATTGCTATCTGGATTGCCATTTTGGTAGTGCTCTTGTGTTATCTCATTGATATTTTAATCTGTGTTTCACTGATATATCACATGGAACTTTTTTTCCCACGTGCTTATCCGCCATCTGTATTTCTTCTTTGATAAAGGAGTTTGTTAAGGCCTTTGGTTCATTTTAAATCAGGTTATCTCTTATTCAGCTTTTTAAAAATTCTTTTAAATATTTTGGATAATAGTCCTAGCAGATGTCTTCTGTATATCTTTGCTCAAGAAATGTTTGTGTCTTTCTTTACTGACTTTGTCTTTTTTTGCAGAGCAGAAGTTTTATCCGTATCCCATGTATTTTGATATATTGTAATTTCTTGTGATTTCATTGATAAGCAGGTTATTTATAAGTGTGCTTAATTTTTAAATACCTGGGAATTTCTAGATAATCATTAATTTCTACTTTAATTCCACTTTTAATAGATCACATTAGTGATTTTAACATTTTGAAATTTATTGAATGTCTTGATCACTTTATTATTGGTTGCATATAAATATATTTTGCATCATTTTATACCCTAAGGTTCTCTCACCACCATGTCACCTGTGAACAATCAACTTGATCTCTTGTGTTCACCCCTTCCCTGATTTCTCTTCCCCTCCTTATTTTTCCCTTGCTATATGTTTTAGTTTTGCTATCAGTTTGTTAGTTTTAACTTTTCCTTGTCCTTTTGTTGTTTCCCCTACAATCCACATATGTATTTCTTTTTCTTTCTGGATTATTTTCCACTATTATGGTTCCTTCTAACTCCATCCATGTTGCCAAAAATGATGTAAGTTTGTCTTCTTTGATTGCTAATTAATATTCCATTGTGTAAATATACACAACTTTTTGATCCATTCATCTTGGGGCATTTGGCATATATCCATATGCTGGCTATTGTAAATAGTGCTGCAGTAAACACAGGAGTACAGGTTCCCTTTCCAGTTAGTCTTTTGGTATCCTTTGGGTAGATTCCCTAAAATTGGAATTACTGGATCAAACTGTATTTCTATTTTCAGTAGTTTGAGGGTCCTCCACCCAGCTTTCCATAGTGACTGGACCATTTATATTCTCACCAGCAGTGCAAAAGTCTTCCATTTTTCTCTACATCCTTATTAACACTTGTTGTTTGCCCTTTTTTTTTTTTTTAATGTGGACCATTCTTACCATATGAGTGTTATCTCATTTGGTTTTGGTATGCATTTCCCTGAGTATAAGTGGTGTTGAGCATATTTTCATATGCTGTTGACCAGTTGTATTTCCTCTTTGGAAAAATGACTTAAAATCCCCCCATTTGGGCTTTCGTTAAGTTGGGTGAGTTCTTTGGTATCAGAGCCTTATCAGTTGAATGAAATGGAAATATTTTTCCCATTTGGTTGGGTGTCTCTGTTTTGGTTATTGTCTCTTTCGGTACAGAAAATTTTTGGTTTGATGTAGTCTCAGTTGTTTATGTTTTCCTTCATTTTCTTTACTGGTATAGACGAGTCCTTAAAGATTTTTTGCAGTATATATCGTAGAGTGTTTTACCTATGCTTTCTTCTATGAATTTTATGGTTTCATGTCTTATGTTCTGATCTTTCATCCATTTTGAGTTGGTTTTTGTGTATGGTGTGAGGGAGTAGTGTAGATTCATTCTTTTGCATGTAGTGGTCTTGTTTTCCCAGCACATTTTATTGAAGAGAGTATCCTTATTCCAATGTATGATTATTGCTCCTTTGTCATTAGATTAGTTGGCCATATATATGTGGCTTTATTTCTGGGCTTTCAACTGTGTTCCTTTGGTCTGGTATCTGTTTTTTTTTTTTTTTCCCATTCCAGTACCCTGTTGTTTTAATCATTATGGCTTTTTAGTATAATTTAAAGTCTGGGTGTGTAATCTCTATATTTTCTCTCCTTTTTGATCAGGAAGGTTTTGGCTATTTGGTTTTTTTTTTTTAATTATTCCATATGAATTTCAGTAGTATTTGCTGTTCTATTTCTTTAAAGAATGTCATTGAGATTTTATTTTGAAGTTCATTGAATTTATAGATTGCTTTTGATCGGATGACCATTTTGATAATGTTGATTCTTCCAATCCAGGAGCAGAGGATGTCTTTACATTTCTTTGGGTCTTCTTACATTTATTTTAATAATGTTCTACAGTTGGTTTTTTTTTTTTTTTTGTATAGTTCTTTCACATCTTTTGTTAAGTTTATTCCCAGGTATTTAATTTTCATTGGTACAATTGTAAATGGAATGGTTTCTTAATTTCTTCTTCTTCTGACTGATTTTTTTTTTTACACAGAAGGCCTTATTTTTACCTTATTGTTCTAGCTAGGACTTCCAGTATTATATTGAAAAGCAGTGGTGAGAATGGATAGCCTTGTCTTGTTCTTGATTTCAAAGGGAAGGATTTCAGTTTTTCGTTATCTAGGACCATATTAGCTATGGGTTTGTTGTATATTTATGTTAAGATATGTTCATTCTGTCCCAAGTGTTTTGAGGACCTTCATCATAAATGGATGTTGAACTTTGTTAAATGCTTTATCAGCATCTATTGATATGAGGTCATGTAGTTTTTATTTTTCTTTTTGTTGATGTGTTGAATTATATTAATTGATTTTTAGGTATTGAACCATCCTTGTTTCCCTGGGTAATCCATACCTGGTCATGGTTATTATCTTTGTGATGTGTTGTTGGAGTCTATTTGCTGGGATTTTGATGAGAATTTTTGCATCTGTGTTTTGCATGGGAGATTGGTCTGTAGTTTTTTATCTTTGTGCTAGCTTTGTTTGGTTTTGGTATTAGTGTGATGCTGACTTCAAAGAATGTATTTGGTAGTATTGCTTCTTTCTAATTTTTGAAAGAGGTTTTGTATGATAGGCACCAGTTCATCTTTAAATATCTGGTAGAACTCATTTGTAAATCCATCTGGTCCAGGGCTTTTGTTTTGGGGAGGGTTTTGATTACTGATTCAATTTCACTGCTTGTTTTATTGTGATTTTTTATTGCTTTTTCTTGAGTAATCCATTTGTACTTCAAAAAAATTGAATTCTGACATTTCTGGATATAAAGATCTTTAAATGTTCATTTCCTTTATAGTGCTTTTTAAATCTCCTAATTTTTTACTAATTGGTAAATCCTTACTAATCCTCTTTGGTTGATCACTCAAAGGGTCAACTTATTCAACTGATTAGGCTATTGAAATTATTGTGATGTGGGTTTGTGTCTTTTTTCCTTTATTTCTATCAGTCTTTATTACCAAGTGTTGTTATTATATACAAGTACTAGCTGTTATATCTTTCCCCAGATTTCACATTTTTATCTTTATGAATGGTTCTTTACAGTATTATATCTTAGTCAATTATTTCACCAGAATATTCACAGTAGTTTTCTTAATGCATATTAAGTAACATGCATATGAATGTATGCTTCTGTCCTTTTATTCTTATATATTTCTGTCCTACTTTGACCCACAGATATCTTTGTTAATTTCTTTTAGACATCATATGTTTTGGTTTTGCTTGTTCATCTGGTCTGGAAGACTTTGCTTTTTAATTAGAGAATTTAGTCCTTTTCTGTTCTAATGTACTTCCAGATATAACTGAAGTTTAACTTTATGCATTTTTTTGTTTACTCCACCTGATTTTCCTTTGCTTCCTTTTTATTTAGTATACTATTTAGATTACTGTTAAATTAATCCAGGTTTTTTTTGCTAGAACCTTTTATATTTTAAAATCATTACTCTGAGAATTATTCTATGCATATTGATTTTATCACAGTCTCAGTACACTGTAAACTTCATGTACAATATTTAAGACTTTGGAGTATAGAATTGCATTTGCTTCCCTACTTTTTAATGTATGACATTATTGTGTATTTTACTAAAGTGCACTAGAAACCATACAATGTTATTTTTTGCCTATAATTTTCTTTTAATTAAATTAAGAAAAAATATTGTGTTTTATATATACCAATATATTTTGCCACTTGCTGTACATTTCTTCCCTTCTGTATTGTGAGTGTTGGGCTGGTATTATTTTTCTTCAGTTGCAAGTACATCTTTGGCCAGGTCTGCTATGTAAGAATTTTTTTAGATTTTTTCTCTCTATATATGTTTTTGTTTACCATCAGTTTTAAAGGCTATACTTGCTATTTATAGAATTGTAGGTTGACATGATATTTTTCCACACATAAAGATGTTGTTTTATTTTGTTTAGTGCTCATGGTTTCTGATGAGGAATCAGCTGTGACTTGAACCATTGTTTTGGAGGTCATGTCTTTTTCTCTCTGACTTGTTTTTATCCTTTTAAAAATGAAATTCTATGTAATTTTGGTTTTCAGCAGTTTGAAATAATATGACTAACTGTGATTTTCTTTGTGTTTATCAATTAGTGGCTCTCAGACTTTCTTGTATCTGTGAATTGGTATTTTTCATCAAATAGGAAAGTAATTGGCCATTTAAAATATTTTTCTGAGAATTACATGTTAGATTCTTGGTAGTATTGAAATTCTCTTCAATGAGACTGTTTCTAAAATTGCTTTTATCTATATTTTCAAATTATTTAATTTATATTGATCTGTCTTCAAGTTTACTGTCTGTTCTTCAGGTTCCAATTTGCTGTTAAATCTATTTGGTGACTTTTTAATTTTATTACCTTGCAGCACTAGCGTTTGTTCTTTTTATAGTTTTCATTTTTTCTACTGAATTTTCTCCATATGTTCACTCATGCCCATATTTTCTTTTCAATCATTGTACATAGATAAAATAACTTAGAAAATTCTTTTTACTCATTCCTAAATTGGTATCATCTCTTGATATCTTTATATTAAATGCTTGTTTTTCTTATGAATCACACTTTACTACTATGTGTGGTAATCTAGAATAATCCGTATAGGAATTTGTATTATATATTTCTTCTTTGAAGGAAACTAGATTTTCTTTGCCCAGTAGTTAGATTACTCATGGATCCTTTTGATCAAGTTCTGACTTAATTTTATTCTGTTAGTACAGTTTCATATGAGATTTCATTAGTCTTTTGGTCTGACCTTACTTTAGGGAATTGTGATTTTTTCCCACAGTGTGGCTTTCCTGTGCTCTCCCCTGAATGCTAAGGTATTTGGAACTTCTGCATATAGCAGAGCTGCCATTTCTCCAGGCATCGTGTAACATTTACTCATGGCTCAGATTGTGCTAACCTTCCACAGTCACACTCTGCTTGTCCAACTCAATCCTTTGTCAAAGAACTGTGGAGGCTTCCAAAATTTGAGTATCCTTCCTCAAATATTTCTTTCTCATCAGTTCTCAGCTCCACAAGGTCTAGTTGCTTCAGTGACTCCATTTTCTTGGCTCAAAGACACATGTTTTGCTTGGGCTCCACCACCTTGTTCTAATTCTGAAAAGTGTTCCTAGGCGGAAATTCAGGGCAAACACGGGCTGATCCTATGGGCTTCCCTTTTCTCAAAGATTATTACTTGCCATTTCCTGTTGTCTATGTCTGAAAACTTGCCAGTATTTTCTCCAGCTTTTCACTTTATGCAAGTCCAGTTTCAATTATTCTGTCATGACTGAAAGTAGAAGGAACTTTCTCTGTGGAATGCATATTAGAGTTATGACAGATATTTTTGTCATCCTGTATTCTTTTATTGCCAGATCTATGCCAAGGTCTGTCTTTTAGATCCCTTCTTATATGGCACTTCTCTATTGGCTTCCAAGCCTATTAATTCTTTTTCACTTTCTCACATTTAACCTTTCTGAATTCTTCCCCTTTTCACTGTTTCCTTGATTTTAGAAATGGGATATTGTAGCAGCTAGCACACAGAGTTCTGTGCATGTAAATGTGAACTACATTTAGAAGTGTGGAATTTTCTTCCCCAGTTGAAGCAGGATTTTAGGCCTCCTACATTCTTTGTCCATTTTCTTCAGGTCTCCCCTCTTCACCAGAGAGCTGCCACAAATCACAGCACAGTCCCTGATGAGGTTTGGACCTATCTCTTTCCAGTCTTTTTTTGAGGTTCTTTTACAGGGCTTGGTGTCAACTGTGTCCAAGAACACTGTTGTGGGGGATGATTGACAGTTTGTTCTCTGCCTCTGAGAGGGAACACTAATGTCAGTGTAATTACTCACTGCAGAGGAATGGAGGGAGCTGAGGCAGATGGGGGGGTCTTTATATTAATATGATGAATAGTTTTATGTCTGGTCACAATTCCAGCATTTTTATTTACAGAGAACTTATGATTCACCAGGCTTTATCTTTAGTAAATACCTCTCTATACTTAAATTTTCCTCTTGTCTTTTTTTTTTATTCCCTTTTAACATTGAAATAATCAACTGCTTATATATTTCCCAAAGCAGAAAGCCAGAAGTGAATTACAATGAAAATCGCTGCTAGTTTTTAAAGCTCCTCTTACAACACAAACCAGTTTGTTTTTGTGTTCCACTTTCCAGTGACTAATGTAATTATGAAATGAGTTAGAATCAGTTATGTCTGCCTGCATGTGTTAGCCTTAAAGAATGTTTTAATTATGTACTTTTGATATATCATGCATAATTATGTTTGTCTTTAATTTGGCATAAAAATGACATTTCCAGGATCAAGTTCAGTGGTGTATTTTTAGAGCACATAAGTAGGAATATATATTTCATGTCTTGGGCCTTCTTTATGCTTACCCCTACCAATGCTAAAGTAAAGTCTCTTTCTTTGTACATGCATAATATATGTACACATGTACACATATATGCATGTACATGAATGCACATACTTGTATACATGTACACCTATATGTGTATGGCCATACACATATATATGTATATAATTTTTAAGCAAGTCTTCATATGCTTAAAATTTAGATCCTAAAGCCAGAGTACCACAATTAACACTATTTTCCTAGTCAATGAGCCTTAGAAATGTGTAGTTTCACAATCGTTAGTATCTGTACTAATGATTCAAATGACTTGGGGTGGGGCATCAAGTCTACTTTCTGTGGCGGAAAAGTAATAATTATTTCTAAAGTTCTATGTGCGGAGAGGCTTATGAACATATAGACATATAAAGTGACTCTTTAGTTGTTGAAAGTGCAATTGTGTGTCATTAAGTATTTCACTGGAATGAACAGGAGGTGTAAGAGGGGCTGATGTCAAGATGCAGACCAAGATTTCAGGCTGTAGGAAAAGCTGTCCAAATTGTAATTGGTACATCAAGTAAAAACAGATAGATTCAAAAGTCTGTTGGTACTAGCACCCATGGTTTCTCACCATTGGCTGAATTTAATTTCAGATGAACACAGTCTTGTCCCTTTTTTGCCTACCGAATTTTTTTTGTTTATTTACTCATTGTACCTGTATTTACCAATCATTGTTTACTATTCACAATAGCAGATACTGGTGGGATAGATCTAACAAATTATCAAGTATACCACAGGATAGAGTATAAATGTTATAGAGTTGTGCGAGCACTGGAAGAAGATGTATTTAATTCAGTTGAAGGGAAGTGTATGAAAGGCATCTAAGCCAAACCATGAAGAGAAGTGAAATTAGCAGGACAATGAAGGGGTGATAGTGATGGTAGGAAGGCTTTCTAAGCAGAAGAGGCATCTTCAGGGAGCATGGTATGCTTGGGAAGCTGTGTGATTCAGTACGCATCAGTATGCTTGGAATATAGAGTCTAAGGAGGGTGGAATGACAGTGGGGAACAGCAAGAGATGGGGCTGGAGAGGTAGGCTCACACCTGATATTGAGAAACTCTTTCATTGTCTTATCTGCCATCTTCTTTCTTCTTTTCATGTATTTACCAAATACTCTTTGTGCATCTATAACTTCAGCTCTGTTGTCTGAATTGCCATGAATTTTAAATTAGTGAAATATGATTTAATATTTTTATTATTTCTGAGGGATACAGTTCAAAGCCAACCAGGACGTTCTAATCATATAGTTGCATGCTGCACATAAATATAATATTGTCAAATATTTCCTATTTTAATATTTCCATTGTGGATTTAGTTGGAGAATTAATTCTGATACTAGACCCTCAACCTAGAGCAGTTGGAGGAACTACTTCCAGGTTTACACAGATTCTTCTTCACAGCTATTAGTTGGATCTTGGGTTACTATTGAGTATTCCTTTGCTCTGTACTCCGGTGAGCCATGTCCTTCTATAATCCTTTCTCTTATTTGTATATCAACATCAATATTTCAATGGGTAGTAAGTTCTCAATCTCTCTATTATCACTCAAAGATCAATTTGCAACATAATCCATTATCTTTCTGTCATCCTTGCTATTTTGGTTCTTAATTATTAACTGTAGAATTCATGTAAATGCTCAAAGTGTAACTTTTGCCATTGCTATTCTGGCATCTCTGTTATTTTCAGTGCATTTCCCTCTTAGCTTTTGTTGGCCTATGAAGACTGTCATTTGTGGTAGGAGGGAAAGAGATCAACTTTTTGCCATTTCCTGTGTTTATGCTATAATATTTCTGACCCTTTGCCTCCCAGCTATGAGAGGCAAATGAGTTGTTTGTATGATGCTGAAATTAGCTATCTACCTCTTCCATATGTACTCACCTTTGGGTTGAATTCGTTGTAGCATCACTGATGGTGACTATCCAGAAGATAATTAGAAAGAAAGTATAGAGCATTTTGAAATCATAGAATTAACCTCTTGTCTATAGATTCATTGACTTTTGACTTTCAATTGTCATTGTGAAATGTCTCAAATTTATATGACAAGCATCTTGTCCATGAGCCCAGCAAGTGTCTCTTGGATCTTTTATTCTAAGCATGTACCTAGGAAATTGTTTCCAAGGTGTATTCTGTGAAATAGTAGTTCTTAGGGATGGTAATTGGTATTGGTAGAAAAATTGATTCTGTTGTCAAATGAGGACAGAGATTTTCAGGTTAAGCAAAGTTAATCATGCTTTTTATTGCAGTTCTTTGGAGCCTTTGATATGCTAATGTGCCTTGTGAATTACTAAGAAAAAAAAGAAAAAATAATATGGAATGATTCCCAGGTTCATTATCGCATGTAACTCCTTTTGTGGTGATAATTTTCAGAAATAATGTGGAGTATATAGTAGTTGCTATTAGTACAACTAATGGTAAATTAGGGAACACCAATCTTGGAAATTTTAAATGTATTGCTTTCTCACCTAGAGACAAATACTGAATAATAAAAATAGAATAATGAGAGAATTAAGAGAATCTAAATATACTCATCTTTGAGTAGTGATTCAAGAAAAAAATGCACAGATAGACCCTGCCATGTTGTGTGTTCTCATTTGCCCATTGATTATTTTTTCAGCAAGTACTGATGGAATCCTCTGTGAACCAGGCACTGTGCTGGGCACTAAGGACACAGTGACCAAGGCAATAGCAATGAGTAAGATAAAGGCATCAAAGACTCTCCACATCAGTAGGAGAAAGAGAATAGCTGGTGATATTTGCTCTGAAGGAACAGTGACTGAGAGAGAAATAGGTGTAGGCTAGGCTACTGAGGGTGGCAAGGGAAGGTCTTTTCAAATGGGTGATATTTTAGCTGCAACTCAAAGGATGAAGAGATGCTTCTTCCTTGAGTATTTGGGAGCAGATAAGTAAGTACAAGTAAGACCCTAAAGTGGGAAAAATATTTGAGGGCTGTGAGAGCTCCGTGTCATTGGAGCTTTGCAGACTAATGGGTGCATAGCATGAAATGACACAGGAAATGTAGGTAGAATATGTGAGATCGTACAGACTGAGTTACAGGCTTAGCTTTTATTTAAAGAAAAGTGGAAACCTCTGTAGTATTTTAAGGAAAGAAATGATGTAACCCAATTTACATACTGGAAAGTTCATGCTGATTCTTGAATAAATTGTAAGGGAGAGAATGGAAATATTTAGGACAGATGGAGGCTGTTGCAGGTCCAGGAGAGAGATGGCAAAAGCTAGCTTGGACTAGGGTGATATTTAAAGAGATGCAGAAAATTAGGCAAATTTGGGACATATGCTTCAGTGAAACTAGTATCTCAATAGAAAGATTTTACATTCCATATATGAGTGAGATCATATGTTATTTACTTTCTCTTCTGATTCACTTAGCATAATCCCTGCAGTTCCATCCATATTGTTACAAATGGCAAGACTTCATCTCTTCATAGCTGAGTAGTATTCCATTGTGTGCTTATCTAATCATTTGTAGTTGAGCACTTAGGATGGTTCCATAACTTGACTGTTATAAATATAGCTACATCAATTCTTTAAATCATAAACAATATTACTAACCAATGATACTGCAATAAAAAATGTTACAGGAACTTTTAAAAGTGATTTCTAATCAAATACCATTTATGATTGGAACAAAGACATATTTTGATTTACAGTGCAGCTCTATACTTGATGATACACTTTTTATTTCCTTTTGATCCAGGCCTTTCAGTTTTGGCTTTCAGGGAAGATACAAATCTCCTCTACCTGCCACTTTTCTGTCCCCCTGAAAGAGGAGATGAGTTCAAATAATCAGTTGCATTTATGGTAGACTGAGGTAGAAGACATTAGTCTGGCCTAACTTTAGTGTTGTATGTCATTTGTATCTGCCCCTAATCTTGGCAATAAAACAAAAAAGAAAACCATCTGATCTGTTCTGAATACACTGAAGCACAGTTGTATTGGTTATGCATTACACACATACTTCCAACTATGCGAACCAATATAGGTGTGATTTTTTTTCTTTTGGTGATATTTTAGAGAGAGACTAAATAATCCTATGAGCCCTGTTGTGATAGCTCAGTGAAGGGAAAAGAGGGCATAATGGAACAGACTCCAGCCTTTTTAGTGTCATGGCACATACAGATAATTATGACTTTAATACAGCCCAGTGTATTGAGTAGACTAGGCCATGCCCAGCTGGAGAACACCGGAATTGAGACTCAGCACCTTCTCCGTCCCTTCTTTCCCCATCCTTGCCCCCTTCTTTCCCCATCCTTGCCCCCAACTAGATGACTGCCTGATGGGGGAGGTGATTAACACCTGAGGCATATCAGTGACCCATTTTCTACCCACAAGATGTACCCGCTGGAATGTTCTAGGCTCGTGGGTTTCATGGAAAGAAAATGTGAAAGTATATCAGATTGGGATTTTAAAATCTAGTTTCCAGGTCACACTATTGCTTCTCATTCTATAGGAATGGAGCACCAACACTCTCAGTCTTGATGTGACTTCTTGAAATTAATTTGCTTTCTTGCTGATCCCAACCAGATAACACTATTCACAATTGATAATTCACAGCTCTTTTTTTTTCCTTTTGGTTGCTTGCTCTGTGATAAAGTAGGGAATGATTGACAATGACAGATAAAGCCCTCACCTACAAAGCATCAGAACGTGGGGAACCATGGATGAAAAGTGCTGTTGTTTCCAGGTTGTTAGATTGGAGTGTCCAACGTCTGACCCACCAGTCAAACAGAAGAGCTGCTGCTTCTAAACGAGCTAAACTGTGAGGTAGTATGTGGAGGTTTTTAAGGCTAGTAGCTCCAGTTGGTAGGTGCTGGCCATAGAGGATGGTTGCTGTTATTTAGAGTGATAATCACACCAGTGGTTTGTGCAGGCATGAAGACTAAGGACATGATAACATCAAGTCAGCTAATTGTACATACCATATGACATGAGTGTGGGATGTAAAACTTTGGATTTGCAACACCCAGATTGCTGAGTATGCCAGGTATTAATTGCTGTGTCCTTTCTGTCCATATTTGTTTTAACTGAGCAGTTGTTTTTCATTTTTGCTGAAGTAGACACCTCCCTAAATGTCACCCCCTCAAAAAAATGGTTCACATTTTCAAAGATGGATGTCAGTTTGACTCATACATTTATTTCCTCATGCTTATTTGTAAGATCATTGGCTCACTGTTTTTGAACTTCATCCAAACTCTTTTATTTGTTGTGTGTAGAGAGATCTAAACAAATGTTTCCTTAATATCTATTTAACTGTGATATTCCAAGATGGGTTGATTCCTTTAAAGGGACCACATCTTTGAGGTGGGCCATGATATAAATGTCATGCTGGTGACATGTTGATAGCTTTTCATTCTTTAGGACACAGAAACTCAGCCTCCATATGCTTAGTAAAAAGGAGGTTGACTTCTTTTTGAAAGGACACTGCTGGAATCCACCCTAAGGACCTTCAGAACACTGTTAATAGGCGAGGGAGGTGAGTGCCTCACTCCAATAAAGAGAACTGACCCCTCTCTGGGAGTGTGGCTCTCTGCTGCTCTTCACTCTGTTCTAGATAATTTCTGTCCAAGTTAAGAAGATGGGGTCTGTAGAGTGACTTTTTCCCATGAACTTTAGCATCATTATCTAATGTCAGGAAACTGAGGGTGATGCCTGGAGGCGTCCTTCTACCTTATGCAGGTGATCGCACTTGGCTTTGCCAAGGCTGAGTCACTGCGCAGGCACTGTGTGCCGGAGGACTTCTGTGTCAGGACTGCAAGGGGGGCTGCCAAGGTTTCTTCTACATCGAACCAGGTCTGTCCAGTGTTGACATCTTTCTTACATGCAAGATAAAGAGAGCGAGGCAGCCAGCTTGGACAATGAAAAAACCAGTTTTTAAAATGGACACTCAGCCGGGCACAGTGACGTGTGCCTTTAATCGCAGCCTATGAAGTGAGGTTGAGACTAGGACTCGCTTGAGTCCTCGGGTTCGAGACCTGCCCGGGGCAAGAGCGAGACTACATCTCAAAATTTTACTGGGCGTGGTGGTGCGCGCCTATAATCCCAGCTACCTGGGAAGCTGAAGCTGGGGATTGCTTGGTCCATGGTACCCTGGGCAACGTGAGTCTAGGGTTCCTAGTCTCAAAAAAAGTAAAGCGAGACCTAGTCTCAAAAATAAAAAAATAAAAAATGAAATAAAATGAAATAAAATAAAATGTACACACTCAGGCAGCACTTTCCCATTTTCCGTGCTGTGGGCTCATCAGGACTCCAGCACACCGGCAGCGTCTCTTGAGCATAGCTTTCATTGCCTTTTTTCCCTCCTCTTCGATATTTCCTACTTCCTAGAAGCTTCGAGATGTGTGTCCCCCAGTCATGTGTGCTACTTTTCTCACCATAACGACACTTGTGTAAAATGTTTATGCCAAAGAGTCATAGTTTAAAAAGGGATTTCTTTTTGCTGAACTATGCCAGGATGCTATGAAATAACTTGGAAATTGTTGCAAAATATGAAACTAGAAGTCTCTGGAATGTGGTAGTTTCTTCTTCACCTTTCACAAGCAGCAAGTGAAAAGAAACAGTTTGTTGAAGCACATTGAAGCCAGTAGGCACTATTCTCATCATAGGAGCTTGCAGTGCTTTTTGTGTGTGTGTGTGTGTGTGTATGTGTGTGTGTGTGTGTGTGTGTGTGTTTATTTGTTTTTAAAGTGGGGAGAAGGTAGCATCTAGGGTGGGTAAGGGCATTTTGGAAGATTTTGATATTAAATGAGAATAAGCAGACATTATACTAGCTGCTTTTCATCCAGGTAATGGCTTATTTTATAAAATAATCATAGAGTACCTGGATTGTGTATTTTGGACATGAGGGAAGTAATGTTTTCCATTGGAAAGGAATTCTTCATTCTCTTTTGGAAGGAATAGGATGGGAAGAGGAAAGAGTTAACAATTTAGCAATTTATGTAGTAAGTTGATAGCACAATAATTATCCATTTGCTTATTTAAGATGGGCTAGAAATGCCTACTTTTTCTCATAGGAGATTATTTCATTGCGTGTACTAAAATAGAATAATTCCATATAGAACAGCAGTTAAAATGAAATAAGACTTTTGAAAATATATAAAATATTTATTACCAAGGCTCAATAGTGCTTGCATTTAATCATTTTTACTGCATATCAGGGGTTAGTCACTTCATTCCGAATTCTGAAAACATGAATACGCAATGCTTTGCAAACACCTTTTTTCTGGAGTACATTCTCAGTGGGATTTACTGAGGAAATACTTATCTGCTGAGAGGTGGAATTCTTTGTCTTTAAGCATGTTACAAATGCTTCCACAGTTGGAACTAAAATGACCAGGAGAAATGAGAGTAGAGCCAGGTCCGAGGTTGTGTCACTGAAATGGATTCTTTCTCTTTTGGAGAGCGGGCAAGTTGAGGAAGCTTCGAGTGGCAGTACCTCACCTGTAGGTCTGTGTTCAGAAACCCACATCCTTCTCTTAAGTTTAAAGTCCCAGTTTTATGCTAGCTTTTGTTTTCCCTTGTATGATCTTTGACAGAAGCATTTTTCCTGTTCCTCAAGAGAGTATATATAACTGTTCAAATTTTAGGGCCAAGAGTTGAGGCACATGTGGCAACTACTTAAGCAAGAGTTGATTGGCTGAGTATTGAGTGGCATCACTGTATAGGACCATAGGATGTAGATCCTCATTGGTAGGCTCTTTGTGTTAAATTAGGAGATCCCTAAGGTCAATGGTGTTTCCTACTCTCAGTGAAATCCAGCAGCATAGGACAGTGAGAAAAATGTTGACTTCCTAAATCTAGGTGAATGTCAGCACTGGCTGGTTGAGGTTATTTGGGGACCTTGCAGGTTAATACTTCAGTTGGGTCCAGAGCTATGTTCCCATCAGCCATTTGGCCAAAGTGCATGATGTTTGACAGGTGGTTAACTGAAGCTTGGCACCAACCACTAGGATTGTCAAAAAAAAAAAGAACAATAAAATGATAGCTACTTCCAATGTATCACATGTTTGAGACGCCATGATTGGCAACCAACCATCTATTCATCTCTGGGAAATGTTTCATCTGTGGTTTCTAACTGTGCCACCTCACACAGACTACTGAAAAGACTTGTGTGGTGACAGCCCGGGTACCAGAGCCACCTTACATGGCCATGGAACCACTTGGAGTTGATGTTACACTGAGAACTGGTGGTTTCCTGCTTGTGGATATGCTAGCAGAAAGGCAGCTTCTGCCAAGGGAGTATTTTCCAGCAATTTAAACTGGAGTTGTACTAGTTGAGGAGTGTCAGCAGGAGAGAGAATGTACAAGATTATAAAGTGTTACCCACTGGTTTGAATTTGTTGTAGAGATAATTGTAGAAGTGAAGGTTCTGATTATGGGAGTAAATTGTGGACTGATGTCTATATTGAACAGGAAGTGCTATAGAATCCAGATTTGAAAGAACTCTAAATGGAGAGCACTTCTTGAGGCACGTTATGGGCTGTGTTATGAAATGATTTTGTTCTGCAGTTGGTTTAAGACATAGTAATGCCTCTGCTTAGTGCTTTTATCTTGAATTATGTTTCAAAAGTTTTAAAGAAAAATCATTCTAATATATGACATCTTGCATTCCCTCAGGACTGGTGAGTTTAGTTTAGGGAATTTTAAAAACCTGTTAGGACTTTTTCACCTTTTTCTAGGACTCCTGATGTGCAGGAGATTACTTAAATGGTTGGTGGTGATATCATTAACCTAAAGTGTAGGGGGCAGTGGAAATTGGGAGGGCTAATATAATTGGCAGCAAAGTTATGCAAGTATGGAAATTTGGAGTCTAAAAGAGGGAGCAAAAACATTTTAGTGGGCCCATCAGTTCTGTTTACTTTCAGGCCTTTCAAATGCTGTGATTTTATTAACCAGAAAAATTTCAAAGGTTTTGGAGGGGAGAGACCTGGGAGGGAGTCCCTAACCGAGTAGAACAGCAGGAGAGAGGCTAAGGACTGGATCAAAGGTACCAATCCTTCCTCCATTCTGTCATTCTCATTACCATTTTGGACACACAAAGTAGCAAATCCCTTCCCACTGTAGCAAATGCCAAGCTTAGGCACACATTAGCCTAGCAGGTTGAATAAAGCTTTCTGCACCTCCAGTCCTCATGAATTATTTATGGCTTGTACCTCCACTCTTACTGCTATAACTGCACTCAGTCTGGAAGAGTAAAAGGTAAGCAGGAAACTCTTAGCTCTTGGCCTACTGCACGTAAAGACTATTGCCTGCCAATTTGGAAACTGGTAACTGTAGCAGTATTCTTGGGAAGCTTGTTTTCAGAGCATCTTTCACCGGAAGAGAGGATCTAAGGAAGCTGTTGGTGTTGGCTGTGCTGAGCTGAGAGTGCTATCAGTGACCTTCTGCACAGATTCCCCCTGCTGGTTTCTTCCTTGATTAGTCTTTTTTAATGATCTTGCCTGGGTGTGTTTGTGCTGCAATAGAGAATTAAAATTCACAATCTTAGGATCCCAAAGTTGTACTCTTTTGGAGCCCAAATATATTTAGTTTCCTAGCTTTGTGCTGCAACCAAATTTCTTGGCACGTTGGCCAGATTGTTGGATGAGCATCATCTAAGAAAGGAAAGAATGGTCGCTTGCATTTGGAAGACTCACAACTTGCAAGAGGAAATTCCAGTTGCTGCGTCAATTAGAAAGGACAATAGCAAGTGAACACTTGTCCTGAATCAAGAAACTGGGTAAGGTGAGAACAGATCATTACAAGCAATAAGACTGAAATAATAGTATTAGTCACAGTGGTAGCTGTGACTCTGATTCCCTGCCAGAGTCCTCATGAAGTTAGCTGATACTTCCACCCCAGCCTCCACAATGACATTACTGTCTTGGTGTGGGCCTAGTGTAGGAATTGAGGTCAGGGTCTCAGTTTCTTCTTCCTGTCATTTGATGTTTGTTCTGTTGAAAGCTGGCAACCAGGGAATGAGGACACCAGAGCTGGCAAGAAGCAGGTTTATAAGTACTGGGACTGACTCAGTCGATTCATATCCAAAGGCTGAGTGCCGCTAACAGGGAGCTAAAGGTTTATATACAGTTTACATGCTCTGGTGTTCTGGGTGGGCTGTCACTAGTGGTTGTACATGGCCTGATGTGACAAAGATAGAATGAAGAAGTTTCCATGAGAGATGGGATAGATACCAGTAAACTGAATCAGTTAGTCATGGGTTGTTTTTCTAGAACCCTAGGCTGCATGTCATAGGTCTCTGTGCTTCAGCATGTATCAGGTCTTCATGATTCACCTGGTCATCTACTTTACTGTCCCCGTGGGACGGATGAGATGGAAGGCTTTGAATGCAGCATCAAACTCAGGTCCTGTGTGGCTGGAGAAGGTCCTGTGTGGCTGGTTGAGGAGGGCTGGATCTGGGCTAGATCGCCTTTACACGAACATGCTGACTTATCATCTTCAATGTCAAGGATATTCTGACCTTGACATACCTGTAATACCTGCAGACTGTTGACAGCAATAGGGATTTGGAATCTAGACAGAGATTTCTTAGAAAATTGAGAGAGTGAAAACACACTTTGGAATTTTGTCATAGGACTATGTTCATCATTAAAATAACAGGAAATACTCATTGAATATTTATACTTTCTATCCTACACATTTTATACATATTGACTCAATCCTTATATGAACCTATGAAACGATCTCTAAGCTCATTTTAGAAACCTAGAATTGACAGGTAACTTCTCTGCCACCAAATGTTCACTTACTACTTACTACCAACCACCTGGTTCCTTCTGCCCATTTCTTCCCCTCTGGTAATCACCATTCTGTGGTTAAATCTATTCCTTTGGTTTTCTTTATAGTCAACAAATTGGTGAAATGGTATAATGTTTGTCTCTCTTCTTCAGTCTTATCTCACACTTAGCATAGTCCCCTCAAGTCCATCCTTATTGCTTTTTTTTTAAATTAAATTAAATTAAATTTAATTAATTAATTTATTTTATCCCGGGGCTTTCCCACTTCACTAACATTTGTTAACTATCCTGATCTTTTGTACGCTTCACCTCCCCTGCCTTCTTT
>PVHY01000052.1:47591-158260 GCA_004024945.1 Uropsilus gracilis
CGTTCCATGGTTCAGTCCCATTGGTTGTTTTCATTTTTTATTTGTTTGTTTGATTTTCCCTATATCCCTCATATAAGTGAGACCATCCTGTACTTCTCTTTTTCTTTTTGGCTTATTTCTGCCAATATGAGTCTTTCTAGTTCCATCCAGGTTGCTGCGAATGACATGTGTTTGTCCTCCTTGATGGATGCGTAGTATTGCATCGTGCCATCCTTATTGCTAATGCTAAAATTCTGTCTTTTTTATCGCTGAGTAGTATTTCCATAATGTACATGTACTGTATCTTCTTTATCTATCCCTTTATGGTATTTTCATTTCTTGGCTATTTTAAATAGTGCTGTGACAAACCTAGTGGTACATACTATATTTTCTAATAAGTGTTTTCAAATTCTTCAGATAAATATCTAGAAATGGAATTGCTGGACCGTAAGATAGTTTATGTATATTTTTTCAGGGAACTTTCATACTGTTTTGTATAGTGTCTACACTAATTTAAATTCCTTTTTCTCTTCTCCCTCATAACCAACATCTATGACAAACCTATCTCATTACATTCTAATTGTTTGTTTACATTTGTTTCATCTGTTTTATTTTTTTTAATTATTAGACTGGAGCAAACTTCTTAAGCTGTACTTTATACCCTGTGCCCTGGCATATAATAAGTAATCATTATGTTGTTTAAATGAAAGAACCATGCATGATTTTGTGGTTCAAACTGAAAAAAGTTCAAAAGCTCTATTACCAGACTGAAGGAAGCCAGACTCCACATCAGCTCCTACTTTCCTCTCTGTTGTACCCTCTATTCTTAGTATAAAGTCTGACACAGATAAAATCCTTAATCAGTGGTTATTATATGAATAAATGGGAGAAAATCAACAAGGATTGCCACAAGTAGGAAAGAACTTAACCTCAACTTTGAACAAAGAAGAACTTGAACCCTGAACTTGGAAGTAGAAGTAGACCTTACTAGATGGGCACCAGAGATTGCTAATTGCTGTGAGCAAAGCAATTGAGAGAATGAGGAATTTGTCTTTGGGGGAACAAATTGCTACTTTTACTTTCTGAATGGTTATTGTATTTATAGTGCAAATGAAAAACTGCACTAGTGTGGATGAGGACAGGTATTTTTTTCCTTTGATTGAGGGAAGTTATTATTAATTAAGGTTTTGAGCTGATGTTGAATGCATGAACAGTTATTTGGTAAGTATAAAAATATGGATCAGACAGGTTCTGGTATATAATTAACAGGTGAGCAGTGTATGGTTGATGTGTCTCTAATACAGGTTGTTTAGGTCTTTTAGGGCATTTTGGGAAATGGCACAAAGACTTAAGGATACTTATCATAACAGGTAATGCCAGGAGAAGCTGAGAAAGACATAATGATTGAAACATTAAGAGAAAATGGATGTTGCATTTCTATGAACCAGTGATTTTCATCAAATGAAAGCCGTTGCATAAGTCATTTCATTAAGGCAGCAATTATAATGTTTCTTGCACTGGTATAACTTGGACTGTTGTAAGCACATTCTCATTAGGAAATATGACATAGTATCTGAAATCCCACCCACTTCATGGTTGGTATCAGTGAGGAAAGGTTCACCTTTGATTTCTGTCATTTTCATTGAATATTCACTTCTTATGTGGATTTTCTGAATTTAAGAATTGATATTTCATTCCTGTTTTTGAAGCCCTCTCCTGCTTATGATAAACAATGGTACTAAATAAGAATTCTGGAGTAGAATTTAAATCCAAGGATTGTGATGTGCATGCAAGTGTGACTTTTGAGTGACATTGATAATTTCTTCTAGGGTAGTGCATTTCTTGGAGCGTTCACTGGGCCAAGTAGACTTAATTATGGGATGAAATGACACTCTGTGATTTTATTTACATGTTGCTGGTGGCAGAATAGGAAATTCAAATTATGGGAGACACTATTGGGTAACCCACAATTACACAGTGCTGATGAAGGTGAAACTCAGAAGTACTGAAATAGTGAATATGCCAAAAAATGGGGTTTACCTGATTGTTAACCTAAATTTTAACCACAGAGGAATCTGGAAGATAGAAACATTTCCCAAATATGTTGCAGAAATTATCTGACTTTAATAAATTTGTAGAAATGTTTATGGACAACTATTGTCAGGATTACTAAGAAATAGACAGTAAAAATATTTGTCATGAATATATTCATGGCCCAATGCTCTTGGCACATTATCTCTTGAAGGAATGAGGTGAATACATATGTTCATTAGTAAGGTAATATTTACAGAACAGCTAGAATTTAACAGGTAGTGTTTTAAAGTGTTTCACACTATTTCTTTGATCTCTCAAGTGTATGAGGTAACTATCAGCTCCCACTTTATTGAAGCACAGAGAAGTTAGGTCATTTGCTCTAGGTCACACAGCTGGGAAGTAGTAGAGTTGGAATTTGACCTTGAACAGTCACTGCTTCCTGTGCTTTCAAGCTAAATATTACTGCTCTGTGTTTGCAGGTGGGACAAGACCCTTGGCAGTAGACAGCCACACTGCCAGATTTATTCAAAAGACAAAGACATCATTGGCAGACAGTGACTCCAAGAGATTTTGCAGGTTTGTCTTTCTGCCGCAAAGCAGCAAGACCAAGATTATTTAAGCATTTAAAGCAGGAGGTGGTGGAGGAACCACTGCATATATAATGATGGAATCAATTTTAAAAATTAAATTAAGACAAACAAACAAACAAAAAAAAAACAACAGAGTCCATTAGATTCAGGTAGCAAAGTGTCAGTTACCCATTTAACAAACTCAAACTCAATCTAGAATAAGAACAGCCAGAATCAAGAAAGTGAAACTTAAGAGCAGACAGTCATAAAGAGAAAAAGAATTTCAACTTTCCCAAATAAGGCAACCACTTAAGTCATGAACGATCAAAATCATTGCTGGATTTTTGCGTCTGTCAGCTGAGTATGCCGAACCACTTTTGGTTTGGCATTGCCTGATTCTAATCAATGTTTGTGCAAATATACTTTTCAATAATTTACTATGACTCAGTTTACCCTTTAGCAGGCTTCATTAATGACTTCAGTTTCATTAATTAAAAAATCAGCAAATTATACCAGCAAATTATAACATTTCCTGATTAAAGACATATTGATTGGCTGGTTTCTATGCTTATAAATTCAATATTGATACCTACAAGTGGACACATTTGCTTTGATTAATTGCTGAATTTATTTCAGCATAAAGTACTTTTGATTCTGTAATCAGCATTGCTGATTTAATAATCAAGTATTCCTGTTATCCAGATGACATTAAATAATAAAAAAATGACAATTTGAAGATTGACACCTTACATTTCAACTGAATATAAACTCTTATCAAGAGGAGATTGATTGCTGTATTCTGCTTTCTCTTCCTTCTCAGAGGTTGTTCTAAATGCTGGCAGTGTGCTTGTCTGGGCTAAATGACATGCTCCAGTGATAAATACAACAGAAGGTCATGGTCTCTCTCCTTTAAGTTTTATGAGACTTGCCACATAATTAATCAAACAAGAAGCTGTATCTTCCTAAATAACAATTATTTTTGAGTTGGATTGAAATGTTTATAGAAATACCCAAATATTAACTCAGACTGGATTTGTGATTGTGTGTTATGTAATATAATTAGGGAACTTGTGGGGGTGTAAGATTAAGTTAGTGAAAATTGATTTATAAGTACCTCATTTACCCTAAATTCTTGCACATAGCAAACCCATGTCATGGCCTGTCTTAGCTCAGGCAACTATAGAAAGTTTTGTAGACCAGAAGGTTTAACAATGATTTCTTGCATTCTGGAGACTGGAAGTTCCAGTTCAAGGTGTCAGCAGTCATGTTCTGGATCCTGGTTGCTGTATCCTTAGACAGTGGAGAAAGAGATATATCTCTTAGTTTTCTTTCCTCCCTATAAGAGCATGAGTCCTATGGAGAAAGGCTCCGACCTCATGACCTAGTTATCTCTCAGTGTCCCCACTTCTAAATAATGTTGGGGGTTGGAAATCATCATGTGTATTTGAAGAAGCACAACATTGAGTCCAGAGCATGATCCATATACTGTTTCTAGGTAAAGATCAGTCAGGTATTCTAGAATTTCAAATAAGTGTATTCACCACTTGGTCAGGCAATAGCTGCTTGTTGAATACTTAACTACATGCCATACCAGGGCTGGTACTGAGTTCTACTAGTGTATAAAATGCAGCTTCTGCCTTTCTTAATAAGATCATTAGTAAGATATTGCCAGACTCAAGGAGATTATCACCAAAGAGGTCACATTTTTCCTTTCCAACTATTACTGTGAACTAGACTTTTTGCCTAGTTTAGGTTAATTGATAAATCAGAATGGTTTTGTAAGTTCAAAATTTATGTGACTCTTAGTAATTCAGAATTTTAAGCTAAAAGAAAATTTTAAGATAATATTAAGCACTTAAAATCTGTCTAGAGTTGTTGCCCTACCAGAGAGATCTAGGGTTGCTTTATAATTCACTTCCTTCCTGTGTTTTGAATAGATGAAATTAAAAATCTTTGTAAATAGTTGATTATAAATTGTATAAACTCATTTTCTTTGTTTTCTTGCATGCCATAGTCTTCGTAGTTAAAGAATGTACTTGTTTTACTTGTTTTAAGTGTGCAAAACAATAAAAATGATAGGTAATTGGTAAACAAGGTTTACCATGATTAAATATCAATTTCAGAGTGCACAAATGATCATTCATTCCTTAAAAAAGGCCCTCGTTCAAGTCCAGTGTAATCAGATCAGCTTTTTACTGAGCTGAGCACTGTGCAGACCTCTCACTCATGGGAGTAACCCTAGTGACTAACCAGTAACATCAGAGGTAGCACAGACATTTAATGAACTAATAAATATTTATTGAGTAATGGTCCTTTTTTGTATATCAAACGATGCTAACACATAGAGATCTTGGGTTTGCTTTGTATTGATGCACTCATGTAAAAGTAATGATAATTAGCATCTCATTCATTGAATGTTCATTTTGTGTCATTTCTTTCTTATCCTATATCAGTTCTACAAAGTGTCATTTTCCACATGTCATTTTCCTACAAAGTGAAGAAGCTGAGACTCGGGGAGATTAAAGAGTGCCCAAAGTAGTGCACCAAATAATTCAAGGCATCAGGAATAGAGGACATGTCTTTCAAACCCATAGTTTGTCCACATGCTGTGCTATTTGTTTAACAAGAAAAGATTCCACCCACAAGTGTCACTGGATGGAAGAGCAGTGTGTATACACAGATGATGGCACTGGCCATCAGGGAAATGAAGTTGCTTGTTTAATTCTCTTCTTTCCAATGGTAAGACTTGACTAACGCAAGCTTGATATAAACTATCTGACATATAGAAACTTGGATTTGCATCCACAGTCACACATGCCTTTCTAAATGCATATTATATACAGACTGGGCTAGGATTCATATATGGAGCTGACTTCCTAAGTGCTTTGAGCAGGGGCTATTGACAGGGGAGATAATCTGGGTCCTGAGTGACAATGCAAGGAAGGTTTTTCTGAACACAGACATGCTGACATCATTGCCACTAACAGAAAGTTCAGCAACAGGAGTCACTCCCATTCTGAAGTTCTTTTATTCCAAAAGCATCTTGTTTTTCACTGTTACAGCATGATTGGATAATTAAGGGCACTCTCTTAAGGCCTACACCATCTTAGGCAAATATTGACCTTTCCTCAAATAGGGAAGTCAGTGCAATTCATCACTTTCAGAGAATTTTTCAACTGAATTTTTTACAACAAAATTTGAGAGAAAGGTTTACAACAAAAATTGAGGGAAAGGTACAGAATTTTTCCAGAAGCCCCTGTTTCCCCCACCACCACCACACACAGACATCATAGCCTCAACATCAACTACCAGAGTGCTTCTAAAGTACACTGTCAATCTTCCTTCAGTGTTGTCCTTCTTCCTTCCATTTTGTATTTTCTAGTATATCTTACAGTTGGAATCACACAGTATGTGGCCTTTTCAGATTGATGCTTACACGTTTAATAACATGTATTTAAGGTTCCCCCACATTTTCATGGCCTGATAGCATATTTCTTTTTTAGCAATAAATATTTCGCTGTCTAGATTTACCCATTTATTTATTTGCCTACAAAAATATATCTTGATTGCTTCTATAAGCAAGATATTTAATTGATGTTCATCAAATATTCTGGTTCTGAAGTCTACTCATTGAGCTGTCTATACCTCTTCAGAAATTTTTCCTCCTTGCCATCCTCTTAAACTATTTGGAACTAAGAGTAGGGCACTGTAGATGGAATCCTGGCCCTACAACTTACAGGTTATTGTAAGGAGAGAGAGAAGACTGTGCTTTGGGAAAGAGTGAGGGGAAACTTTTCCTTTCTGGGAACCAGAGTTCATTCTTGGAGGTAGGAAGAATTGGTGGTTTCCCCAGCTTCTAACATTACAGACTCTTGACTGGAACTTGAGACTACTGCCTGTAAAATAGTGGGAAAATAATAATAATTTAACTGTTTGAGAGTTAGCAAAACATATGTTAATGAAATGGAAAGCTAGGCATTCTATGAGAAAGCAAATGGAAGAAAGTAAATGAACATATACAATATATTTTCATAAGGTAATTGCAGAGTAAATTTTAGATTTATTGTCAAAAGGAAAGAAAAGTAGTTTATGATATAAAACCTGTGAAATGGTTAAAATAACATTTTGATATTTCTTAAGTTCTTAACATTTTAACATTTCTTAAGTTCTGTAGGCAACCATGCAGATAATAGCAGTTTTATAAGTATGTTTTATGAACTTCAGCTTTCATTAAGTGATATTGCAAGCTTCATTATCATAAAAGCCTCAGACCCTAGTTGGCATTGCAAGTTGTTTCTAGAATGTTCTATGGTATGTGTAGTAATAGCTATTTGAGTGTTAACATGTAAAATATTGCTCAGAAATAACAGTGATGCTGATATGAGAGATGACAAGGTTGTGTGTAGCATTTGACTAACCTCAAAAGTTATTTTTAAAGTAAGTTTTGGACAGTTAGGTGAACTGGGGAAATGAGTCTACTTGTTGAAGTTTCATCCCTTGACTGCCACATTTAGGGAGCAGCTTCAGGAAATATTTGAACAAATAAAGGAAGACATCATGTTTCTCAGTGTGAAAGGTTCTCACTGACTGTTATGCTATCTGCAGGCCCAGAGGATGTTAGCTAAAGCTGAATGATTCTGAGAATGCGGTGGGGTTTTGGCAATGGGATTTCAGCCTGGCTTCATCACAGCATAGTTGACTGAATGGTAGCTTCTCATTTAGACTTCTTAAATCTCATCTAGTTGTCTCTTAAATTATTAGAACATAATGTGCACTTGGCTTAATAGGGACAAAGATTCTTTCTCTTCCAGTTCCTGAACCTTTGTAACATTTATACAAGGCTCTGGAGGGGAAACACAGGTTACACCATTAGCTTTTACCTCAGTTTGTCCTATGTGACATATAGAGAACCAGAGGCCTAAAGAAATTATACTCCAGGTTTCTTCCAACTTATAACAGGAGGAGGAGAGTCATTTGCTATCTCTGCTCCCAGCCACTGTTTAATGGACACTTTACATTCTTGGGGAGAGCAGGATGTGACTTGGGCAAAGGTCATGATCCTGTCACTGATACTGCTGAATACTGAGTAGATGCTTGGTGATTTTGATAAGGGAGAGAATTCCAGGGAGGGAAACTGTCTCTAAATACAGGTAATGGTTTCTGATGAACCAATAACCAGCCTAGGAGACTGAAGTTAGCCTGTCAACTGCGCCTCTCAGAAATAACAGGCAATCCCATTATTTTTCTAGGACACATGAAATCTCTGAATAATCCTTTTTACACAAGACAGATTTCTTCTATTCCAGCTTACAGGAAGACCCTTGCAAAGCTGGACCATGATCATGATTATTTATAAGAATCAAATTGGTCAAGCAGGCCAATCAGGCAGCGGTATCCACTCAGCTGAACATGATTGGGTCATCTGAGCACAATAACATGATTTCACATTCCTGAGCTTTCATTGCTGACTGATTATTACCAGAAATATCTTTAGAGTTTTTAAGTGGCTGCATCTTGAGAGTGTTCAATTACGGATGTACCTCTAAGGGTGTGGGAAAAGGCAAGTGGGATTCCTGCTGCTGTTAGAGATATCCCTGTCTATCCATCCACAGGAGCACCAGTGTGTCTGTGCTCCTGAGAGCGAGCAGTGTCGGCACTCTTTCAGGAAGCAGAATGCAAGCCAAATATGCTGACCATCACACAGGCTTGCAGGAAGCCAAAGAAGCTTGTTCTCACTTCAGGTTTATCGGACTGAAGAGACCAAAAGCAGGAAGATGGCAGAAGCCCCATTCCTCCCACAGCTTTGACAAACCATTTGTCTGGTTTCCTCAAATTCAGGTCATCAGAGTGCTGCTGTCCTTGCAATGATGCAATTTTTAATTTAGGGAGAAAATATAAGATAGAACTTTTGCAACCCCTACTTGCCCTGAGTTCAGTAACAAGGTCCTTTGATATTTTCATGGGAATATTGCTTCTGATATTGCTGGTATTTTGACTTATGTTACAGGAGGGGAAGAATAATTTGAAATGTATATTTTGTTTAGGTCTTTAAAAATCTAAAATTTTTGGTTCTCTCTGGTGACAAAGCTGAGAGGCAGGGGGGAGGGAGAAAGAATGGAAACTTTAAAGTCTCAAGCACTAGAGTCGGTCATTTGGGGCATTTTCTATTTCCTTCTCACCCTCGTTCATACTACACAATTCCCAGCACTTCTCAGCTCCAAGGGCCTTATCCATGTGACAGGTTCTGTCACCATTCAAATGTGGATTTTGATTTTAGAAATTCTGATGAGTTGTTTTGAGACTGCTTCTGAAAGACACAAGCTGGCAGCCTGTTGATCATTGTTGCGGTGGTGGTGGTTTTTTATGACATAACAATAGAGTAAAGGCAACATTTAATAAGAACCTTTACAGATGTCAGGTGCTAAGAGCTTTTCCCTTTGTTCAGTTTATTTTTACAATAATTCCAAAAACATAGCAATTGAATTTCCCCTTTGCAGGTGCCAAAGGAGTTCTGGACTCTGGGTGATCGGTCCATGGTTTCACAACTGGCACAGGACTGTGGTGTGGGGAATCAAGCATCCCTTAAGCTCCAGTGCTGGGCCTCTCAAAGGGTTGTCTCTGGATGAGCAACTCATGCACCATCCTGAATAGAACTACTGATCCCAAACCTATGGTTTAAAAAGACTCCTTGGTGGTGGAATGCCATCGTGTTTGAGAAGATCTGCTTTAACAGAAGGTCAGATATAAGATAGAAACCCTATGGATAAAGAGGCTCAGGACCCTTGTTTTCTAGTGGCCTATTTGAGTGGGACCTTGGTCATTTCCTTTTTCTGCTTTGAATGATGCAAGATTGGGAGCAATAAAGAGAGCATTTTTAAGGCCCAGCAAGACCATCATCATGTCATCATCAGTTGTGAACATCAGTTATGCACCTTTTTCTCAAAGGGCAGCTCTCCACTGATGACGACATGATTTAGAACACCCTGCTTGCTCTGCGAGACTTTGATCAGGGGAAATTAGGAGTCTAAATCAGAATTTCTCGACTTGTGTTTGAACAGCTGGAGACATTGCTCAAAAGGCATGAATGTCATTGTTAATTAAATGTTTGATGTTTATGATGTCACCACAGTAGTTTGGGTTTGAATTTACAATGTAACAGGGCCATGCTCTGTGATGTAGGTTTGGTTGATGGTACGTTAGGGCCCTGTGTACAATCCTGTGTACCACGCACCATGCCTGTTACATCATTAGTACTCTATATGCATACAAAGACTTAGGATTGTTTTATCTTTGCTTTTATGACACTGTAGCTTATATTTGTGACAACTGTCATAGCAAATACCTAGTCAGAAACAAATGTCCAGTTACTGGATAATCTCAGTGGGAATACGCGATTTGCTTCATGAACATCTACTTTATAAAATGATTTTAAGAATTTTAATTTGACAAAAAGAAAATCTGTCTGACACTTTCATTTTTACATTCCTTTATTTGCCATTATTAAATGCTTATTATGTGCTAGTATTACATTCATCACTAATTTTGAAAATCTATCAATGTCTTCATGAGTTCTGAAACTATTTTGATGCAGTATTTTGAGGATTTTCTGTGTCCACGATAGAACTGGTGATTAGGTTTTGACCCTGAAATGTGAAAGTGTGAACACTGTGTTTACAGAGCTCTTCATGTTTGCAGAATGCTTCAGACACAACCTTCTTACCTGTCCCTTCAGTGGGATAGGTCTTCACAGGCTTCTTTTATGGAGGCTGGATGCCCCTTCTATCTGAAGATGCTCTTTGCAACCTGAAAGTATTCTATTATCTTCACAGATGAGGAGTTGCATTATTGTCCTGAGCATTCATGGCTGTCATTGTTTGCACAATTCAGTTGGCAACAAATCATGTTACTTCTCAAAATAACACTCTTTTTCAATTATCTTAGTCATCTAAAACATCTTTTCATGTATTTCAGTTTTATTTTCCCAACAAGCCTATGTCATGTGTGTTATAGTCCCTTATGATCTTTATATAGCATCCAGCACATCATAGGCTATCCGTAAACTCAGTTGACTCTGAAGTAGGAACAAGGAGGCCTGATATCCTACCCTCATTTGTCTCATTTCCTAGACTGTATTTATTCTCCGCCAGTCAAAGCTGAGATCACTACCTCTTCTTTCCAAGTTCTTGTTTTAAGCCATGTCACCATCTAACCGACATAGGGCAACAAAGCAGATTTGGAGTCTGGCATATTTAGTTTTGCCAACTGTTCACTGCTCTGATAATATCTATTGGCCAAGCTAACTTTGGGGAATTATCTATGGACTTTCATTCTGTTTGTTGGCCGCATCTGGTTACCATGGATATTTTCTGTGGCAGAAGGTATTCTACAGGCACTGGTACATAATGTTCCCTGTGGCAACAAATAGTTCTGTGGGTGGTAGAAGAAGCAGTGGTGATGTATGAGGACCAGGCACTCACAGGGAGGGCAGCGGCTTTCTCCTTGATCCAACAGAGATAATGGGGAACTTTCTAGTATGCGGTCAAGGGAGCTTGTAACTTTGGTGTGGCCAAGCAGTAAATGGCCTTGACAAGGTCCATTAGGGCAGCAGATGATGTTTGAGTTGAGCAGCCATTTTTAATGGGGACTCTGGTGGCCAGTAGTTTGCAGAGATTAGAGTGAACTGGCAATTGAGATTTAGTCCAGCATTAATTCACGTAGTTTAGGGGAGGAGTCAAGGGCAGCTTTGAGTGAACCTGAGCTGTGGAGAGAGGCAAGAGCAGAACCATGGGATTATGAGACAAGAAGGTGGCTAAGGTATCACTACCTAACAAAATGAGTCTGGAGTTATAAGCTATATGGTATATAAAAGGAAGGGTTCTGACCTGCAGTAGGTAAATTCTGAGTCATAGTCCCTTCTCCTCATATTAATCCTGTCTTCTCAAGGAATTTTGCTTCTTAGGTCTCGATTTCATCATCTACAAAATGCGCAAAGGGATTAAATTTTTTCATTAGTGTGGTCCTTTGCAAAAAAGTATTCTGCATTAAAATAGTCCTGAAAATGAAATGCGTGTTATATCTTTTCTTGGCATTACCTGACAATGTACATGATCTTAAAGTAGTTAGTATTGAAGTCATTTTCAGTCATTCCCAAGCTGACCATGGAATCTCTTTTCCTCAGATGGTTGTTGAGCCGGTAGGGATTTTAGAGTTTGAAGGTATGCAGTTTGAGAAAGACAGGTTCAGGGGTTCCTTTGATGCCTGTCATTTGTCATTTGTGCATAATTCTGAGTCCATCTTTCATTCATTTTATGAAGCTGCTGATACATAATGGCCTGTCAAGTTGGGGGAACCACATGTGACCTCCCGCTTCCACTTAAACTTCCCCCCTTCCTCCTAAAAGTTACAGTGTAGCATTGCTATTTGGGGTTTCCTGTGCTCAGCATTGGAGCATGGGGCTCTGGCTTCCAGATCAGGCCCAGAGGAAGGCGTGGGAAAGCACCTACCATTGTTCCCCTTCTCCCCCCAGAGCCTTGCTGTGGGTACCATCAACTTTCCAGACCTGCTTCTCTCTCCTCCATGGAGCTTCTCTTCCTCCCAGCCCCTTTTACTTCATCTGTTATAAACTCTAGAAAACTGACCTCCCCGTAGGATACTCTTTCTGCCACTAGGAAAGTGTTTTCTTCTTTTCACACAAATGATTTACAAATAAGCTTGTGGAATTCTGCCCATCCACCCCACCTCCCATGGGTTTGACTGAGGTAATTCCTTCCATACAATCTGTTTAAGCATTTTGTAAGCAAAGGTAAGAAAAAACACTAATTGTTTTATCAGACTACATTTTACATAAATAACAAGAGCAGCCTGTTTTGTTTTGTTTTGTTTTCTCCCAGCAGCTTTTGGGAACAGGAAAATTTTATGAAATAACTTGGTGGAAATAAGTGTGACTGTTTGTAGTGATTGGATTAAGTTATGATAATGGCTTTAAGGATAAAGATATTTGGGGGGGTGGGCTAAAAAAGGCTAAAGTTATTTACTCAAATAGCAAATATTTTTGTCACTTATTCCACACATTTAACCTTGTGTCAGACTCCATGGGACATCAACCCAGCTTCTGTCCCAAGGGAGCATGGGCAGCTGGGATGAATGACCATCTGACACATTAAGATGGAATCCAATGTTCATTCTCTACTGGCATTTCATTGGGTGAAGAGAAAGTATATTATGAACTGGAAAACAGGAGTGACTACTACAGGCCAGTGTAGTCAGGGGAGGTGCTGCTGAGAGAGAAGGAAGGCCTGCTATTGAAAGTCGAGTGGGGTTGGTAGATTTTGGTCACTCTAATTCCTTTCACTGCAAGTCATTGATACATGTTTAGCCCACTTGTCTTTTCTTTTTCTGGAACTATGTCCTTTCTCCTGGTGCGGACTTGCACTTCTGGACAGCAACAGATGAGGCTGCTCCAGGAGTAACTGAGGCGGATAGTCAGACCGAGCATGTCAGAAACTTGTTGTAGGGCAGATACATGGTGCGCCTCTCAGGATCTTTTCTGGTGTCTGTCACATGTTGCTGGTTCTGTGCTGTGCAGTTTCTCTGTCTTGATTTGGGAATTCAACTCCCAGTAGCTGGCGGTGGAGGTGTTCCCTGCTGGGGACAGACTTCCCCAGGTGGTTGGTCCAGCTCTTCTCCTCTCTCCTGTTAGCAGTTCTGCCATGAGGTCATAGCCACATCTCTGTGGAGGGAACCTCATTCATGTTCCTCTCGTGTGAAGAAGACAGAGCATGAGTTATGCTTTGGACTAGGCCAGAGGACCGCACGAAGGACTTCCAGTGCTGTGGAATGCATTTGCAGATCCTTCTGGTGACACACTCGAAGGTTTTGGTCTTGGCTTTGTTCTTAACAAAAAGTGTCAGGTGATTGATGAGACTGACTGGTTAGTGCTGTGAACCCTTGAACTGGTTTGTGGGTGTAAATGTAGTGTTAGTACCTGCCTCAGAAAAAGTCACCAGACTTTACTTGATCCCATTAGCCTGTCTGTTGAATAGTGACAATACTATTGTGAGGATGAAGCAGAAGTGTCCAGGAAGCACATAGTAAGGAGATATTCAGGTACTATACTGTGGTGAGATTGTTGTTGTTTTTTTTTCCCCAGTACACATATAGTTGATGGCCTGTAAATGTTTGTTGAACAAATGTGTGGTCAAAAATCCCCACTTGTGTTTCAGAAAATGATGCATCAGATGCAGAATGTCACTTTTCTATGGCAAATAGACATCATGAATGTACAGTAAATTGAGAAGATGAATGATAGTTTTCTAAATATTTTTAAAATGTCTTTTTGTGTTTGTGTATATCTTACCCTTGACTGGAAAAACATTTCTAAATCAGAACCACACTTTCCTTTTTGTTTCATATTCAAGTGGGCTTGCTAGTCATAAGGGAAGTTTTGTGTTCTATCTTGGAGAATTAACTCAGGCTAGCCTATGTTGTAAGAGATGCATATAGTAAGCAGAAGATAGTGAAGTGGTAGATTCCTCTTTTTCTGTTATTAAGAAAATTTTTCTTTCCCATAGCTAGGCATTTCAAGTAAAGACTTGTAGATACCAGTTATTTAAGTTTTTCCTTTCAAAGAGCAAACTTAAATATGTAGTTACAATAGTTTCCTAAGTATCTGGCTGAGTAATTTATCTGTGAAGTTATCTTCATAGAATAAATTTCATGTTAATTAGAGGTTTACCGTCTATATTAAGGAACACACCCATACTAGCTTATAGCAGTCCCAACCTTAAGCTGGTATTACTGGATGTAATGTATTCCCTAAATCTTCTCACCAAATGAAGCATTACACCATTTTACATAAATATTAATGTGTGAGCTAAGGCTGTCTGCCTTGACTTGCAAAGTTAAGTAGAAAATTACTTAGCCAGGCAACCTAATTGATCTGTCCCCAGATTCTTCTCTTTCCTCATTAAGAAGATATTTTATCTGAAATATTGGAATTGTGTTCATAATTGGAAATGAAGTTTTCAGAAAGGATTTGAGAAGGCTATTTGTTTCAAAGCTCCAGGAAGAGGTATTTGACTGATGATTTGTAGTAGTCATTGGAGTGAAAACTCTTTAAGATCTCCATCTCACTTAAAAAGAAGATACTAAAGTAACTTTTTAAACTCCAGGTCATTCATTAATCTACTTGCCTATTTGCCCTGTTTCTACTTTCTCTGCCCACCCCATAGATGTCCTCAAATTATATGCTGCTTTAGATGTGAAGGTGGGGGGTTTTCATGGCTACTTTCCTCTTTCTTTGACGAGCCAGATCACCACAAAGTTCCTAAAACTGTCAATTCATCTTCTTTGTTCTTAGGATGAAGACTGATGACTGTTATGTGTGTCATCTACAGTGGAAATGACTTCCTTTCATACCTTTGTATAAATATCAAAGTACTGGAGCCAATGTATGCTGCCTTGTCTGTGCCTATTATGCGTCACTTCCTACAGAGATTTATAGGATTCTTGATCTCCAAGGGATCACACGATTTCATCAAGCTGGCTGCAAGCACATAGAGACTTGTTGCTTAATGCCTGTCCCAAGCCAGCCCGGTCCTGAGGGGGAGGGTAAGGATTGACGTTGAGTCAAGAAGACCTCAGACAGAAGGACTCACTGCCTCTCTTTCTGGACTGTGGCAACCCAGTTTATTCAGCATCAGACTTTTATAGAAAACATCAAACAACTAGTAACAAAAGAAGTTTTGATCTAGGGTCACATTATAACTATAACATATAACTATAACATATAACTGTAAAATATTTTTACCCGGAGACAAGTTTTGTCTGAGACTGCTCATGTTTGGCCAAAGTGTGACCTGAAGGAGCCATTCCACAAAGATTTTAGATGGTGAAGGTCATAACTGCCTTTTTTCTCTGTAACCAATTAGGCAAACATTTGGCAGCTTATCAAGCCAGAGGTAGATGAGAGCATACACAGCTCCCAACAAATTCCCTTTAAACACAGACAAACAGAAAAGTCTTGGCCTTTGCACATGTTATTGTCTGTGCTCATCCTTGTGTCTATAATGCTCATCCTCTAACCAGGGATGGTTCTTATTCATTTAGTATTTAACAAAATCCCTGTCCTCAGAGAGGCCTTTCCTGATCATTCATTCCTTCATCACCCTAACACAATTAAATGATTTATTTTCTTGTTTCTATTACTATTTTCTATTTTTCCATTCTGTCCATTTGTAACATTCCAGTTCTTATGAGTGAATAAACATTCTGCTTATAGGTGGCCTTTGTTTTGGCCTAAACTCTGTTTAGGCCAGGGAGTAATTAGTCAGTTCACTATCACTAGTCAAGAAAATTTTGCATGCATTTACTCCTGCAAAACATAAGGCATTTACTTTACATTGAATCTTTTTACCCATTATGTTCATCTGGTTTTCACTCTCATTTCAAATTCCTGCTGCTTTGTTCAGTGGTTGGTGCAATTCTCAGGGTATGTTCAAAGGAAGCAACTGTTGTTTGCCTGTATTAGTGGGATAACTAAGACAGAGAACCCAGTGAGGTTTAAAACATGAGACGTATGCTGAAGGCTGTAAACTGCAGTGGGCTGTGAGACTCTACAAATATTCAGCAGGGGCCTCTCTGCCTCCCTGGGGTAGGAGGGCAGAGCAAGCATCCATCTATGTGGCTGAAGAGAGCCAGACATGTGTGGTAGGACTGGCATCAAAGTGATATTTAGCACTGAATTGGAGTGTTACTATTAGCAAGACTTACTATGTTCCAGGCAGTATTTTAGGTTGCCTTATGCATACAACTCACTTAATTTTCCAGTTAAAAGGTCAGTAGAGTTATCACCTCCTCATGTAGCAAATTAAGAAGCTCAGACCCAAGTGTTTAATAACTTAGACAAGACCACAGAGAGATGCTAGAGGCTGGCTTCACATTCAGACAAACTGGCTCAACATTCATGCTCTTAGCTGGTAGTCTGTACCCAATCCCAGCAGCGTGTCTTTGGAATCGGTTCCTAGAAGTACTGTAAAGGCAATACTTACTGACAGGGAAGGATCAGAGAAAGGTTGGAGCTGTCTGGAAGGCTAAACTTAGGAGAACAAATGAACAAGAAAGGTATGTAGCATGGAATGTGAGGCATGGAACAGACCCAGTCATCTCCCTACTTGAGCTTTTTTTCTAAAGATGCCCTCCCACCTGGCCTGGCTTTCCTAAAGATGAAGCACTGGACTCCCCTGCCTGACATTGGTTTTGTAACTTAAGTCCAGGACCAGATCCTGAGACTAGAATCTGAAAGCTCCCACACACATTAAAAACAGGTTCTCTTGTATAGAAGGCTGCACTGAGTTAGCTAGTCTTCTGCCTCTAGACCATTATCCTTTGTCCAAGAAAGAATATTCCAGATGTCACTGTAAAAACAGTTCATAAGATGTTTAATACAGTAACAAATTGGCATTTTTCTAAAAGTTAGAAACTTTTTAGAGTTATTTTTAAGAGAGCAGAAAAAAATTGAAAGGACATATTAACTCTTGGTAAATGTTATCTTGGAATAAACAGATATTGCATTTTATTTTTAGGTCCTAATAAAAGCGGAGTAAACTATGTGGAAAGTGTAGAATTAGTTAAACAATGTGCATAGCTGATACCATTATTGTGCTCAAGTCAGGCAGGAATCAGTGCCTGACTCGCAGTGCCTAGGAATGTTCTGAGTGATGATGAAGGAATTTACTGGACCTCACTCACCAGGGACTCTACAGTGAGCGCAAATGGCAGGTATTAAGAGAATGAAAAGCAAGTTGGGCTTAGATATCTATCTATTCATCTATATCTAATATATAAAAGTGAACGTATGAAATAAAAACCAATTCCAACACTGCACAGAAGATTGAGTTAGAGCTCCAAAGACATTGTGTTGAAATTAAGTTTGGATATATTGCGCCATGGCATGAAAAAAAAAGACACTTTTCTTGATTGAGGTGACATCTCTTTACAATACTGTGTATGTTTTGTATGTGTAGGAGCATGTCCTTCAGGAGTATGTCATCGCATGACTCCATCACCAAGGCCCCGTAGTTCTCCACCACAGTCAACTTGTGGCCCTCTGCCCACTATTTTGTCCCCTCTGCATCCCCCTCTGGTAGCCTCACTTCAATAATAGTCTGATTTCTAGAGTTTATTATTGGTTTGGTTTTACCTATCCTTAGTTTGGTTTTTTTCATATCCCACACATAAGTCGCACACATATGTGTCATCTGGTATTTGACTTTCTCCTTCTGACTTATTTTGCTCTGCAGAATCCCTCCTAGTTCCATCCATGTTGGTACAAAAATGAAGGTTCATTCCCTGTCTTTGAAACAAACAAACAAACAAACAAACAGACAGACAGACAACTGAGTAGTATTCCATTGTGTCTCTATGATATCTTTCTGATCCACTCATCTGTCTTTTCATTTGTCTTTAGGCTGTTTCCAAAGCTTAGTTGTTGTAAGTAGGGCTGCAATGAACATAGGAGTGCATATGTTCCTTTGTTTGTTTGTTTGTTTGTTTGTTTTTGAGATGGATAGCGATCTGTGAGGCTAGCCAACAGAACGGGGATCCTGAGAAGTATGTCTGGGTTCCACTTTATTGAAGTCGAGAAATCCTTTGTATACCCCAGTAAGCAAAAGTTAAAATGATGTAATGAAGAAGTAGCGAAACATACCTGCCATGCAACAGGTAGGATTTGGGGATGGGCGATAGCAGGAGAATTTACCTTTGGGGGCAACAGTCATTACTAATAGGGCATATGTCTCTTGGGACATTCCAAAGAGGTTAGGTTTTACATTCTTTGGGTCAGTGGTGAAACTGTTGTCTCATGTAGTAGATCTAGTAATATTTTGAGAAACCTCCATACTGTTTTCCATGTGGGCCTGAGAAATTTGCATTTTAATCAACAATGTACCAAAATTTCTTTTCCTTTACATCCTCGCTTTGTTGTTTCTGTTCTTTTTTGATAAGGGCCATTCTTGCAGGTGTGAGATGATATCTCACTGTGGTTGATTTGCACTTACTTTATGGTTGATTTGCACTTACCTTATGGTAAGTGATTTTTCTCATGTATTAACCATCTGTATGACTTTTGTATATGAGGGTCTCAGTAGCTCTTTTACCCATTTTGGATTGGATTGTTTTATTTTCATTGACTTGTATGAATTCTTTGTAGATCTTGAATATCAGCTTTTGTTGGCTGTATGATGTGCACATATACACTCATTCTGTAGGGTGTCTTTTTATTGTAATAATAGTTCAGTTCATTTTGCTGTGTATATATTTTTTAGTTTGCTGTAGTCCCACTGTCTATGTTTTCTTTTGTATGCTGTATTCACAGAAGACAGAAACCGGTAGTTCCTGCCCCTGAGGGTTTGAGAGAGTTCCCTTTGATGATCCCTTTCTGGGCCAGAACTTTCTCTGAGCTGATGTGGAAACTCGATAAGCTTCTACAATATATTCCCTTCCAACAAATGTATCAAATATGCGAAGATTTGATCACAAAGCAAATGCTTTTTAGGCCTCCCTCTAAAAAAGACTTATTAGATCTTATTTGTATGGAATTGACAAGTATGATCTTTAGAATTATGATGTGTACCCCTTCCAAGTAATTAATTTTTCTCCATCTATGTTAGGCACTGAATTCTAAGCTTGAGTGCTGCAATGGGATAAGAGAAGTTGGCGTCTTGATGATAGATTGACTTCTTAGTCACCCCCGTGTAGACAGCAATAGAAAAAATAAGTTTCAAGTGAGTTGTTATTTAGATTAAGAAGATTAATCTATCTATAGGTCAGTTAGTTAAAATGATCATTTAGGGAAAGATAAATACATTTGAAAATATAAGAGTTATCCATCATATGAATTTAGATTTATATGGGCCATGGGCCTCTTGTTTTATTCTACCTCAATAATCCTGAGTACTACTTAAGGACAGACTGCAAATTAAAAACCATTCATCTTGTACTATTCCTGGGTCTAATGTGATGATTTAAGAGGTTCTTTCCCAGTAAATCTGCTATGCCACTACATAGCTTCCAGTGGAAGCCCTACTTAGGTTGTTGGTCCTCATGGCAGAAAGCTGAGCCATCCAAAGAGGAGAGAAAAGTATGTGTTTAGAAGCAGTTATGTTAGCACATCCTCTATGTTCTTGATTAGCTTTAAAATCTTATATAACTGCATTTATTCCCAGGAGCAAATAGACTCATAATGGTCCATACATAATGGTATTATCCTCCTAGCTGGATATTCCCAGAGGTGCCAGAACAAAATAATCTTAATTATTAATTAAAGGGATGCACAGTCAGGCACAGCTTCTTTGAACAACTTCCCTCCACTCAATCTGCGATACCTTATGAGAATGAACTTTTCCCAAGTGCATGACAACATCATTTAATTATTATTTTTTGTAATTGGAATACCTCATGCTTTAGGCACTAGGTGGAATCATTTTTTTTTTTAAGATCTCAATGTTTTCTAAAGGGAATATTTTTAATATCTTATTTGTATTTGTGCTTTATTCAGTTAGCTCTGAACATCAATTTCTTGTATTTTGACTCTATAGACACAAACTTTAAAAAGACATTTAACTCAAAGCTCACAGGCGATTATGTCTGTACCTTATTTTAACAATTATTTGAGATTTAGTATTAGTACCAAATGTAGGCTTATTAAAATGAATAAAACAGATCCTTTTCCAAGGAACATTAAGTTAGTAGTCTTCTTTATAATTTCATAGTGTGTTTTATTTTTCACTTTTGATTTTTTTATTTATAATGCAGGATGTTTCCTGAACAGAATGACTATGCACCGGCATGAGGTAACTCAAATGAGAACTCTAAAGATTGTCCCTTCCATCTGTTTTGAAAGTTAAAAAAGCATTCTTGGATTTTGTGAGAATGAATAAAAATCAGTGATTTAAGAGTGGCATTTTTTAATACAGTACACAACATTTCTAGGGTAATGTATAATCAATCTGAGTGCAAACAGAAAATAATATATAAATTTAAAACATCTTTTTGCTTGTTATAATTTCAAGGCTTTCTGGAATTTTAGAAACCAGCGTTTGAAGATTATAATTATTTTAGGTGTAGAAGTTTATTGTACTTTCTCCAGTTCCTCATGTATCATGAGTATTGATACATACATTTGTGAATCCATAGAATTCTGTGGTCAAGAATGATTACTTTAAAAACATTGCATTGAGAAACTTGATTTAGGGGCATAACTAACTTTTGTCCAAATATCTGTGACTGCTATTAGGTGATATACATCAAGTTTCCGTTTTTATCACCTAGAGGAATGTTAACAGCATTGATAGCTATGTATTAAGCAGAGTGAACATTTCAACAATTTCCTCAGCTATCCAGAAAGGAATTCAGGAGAAATTGAGAGGTTTAAAGCAAACTGCAGTGAAGACAAAAACTGGAGACATTTACAAGCCAGGGGAAATAGTTCTTTGCCTTTATCATCTTCGAAGTCTGTCAATTTCTTGAGTTTGTGTTGTTAATTATGAAAATTTCCAAAGACTGAATTGTGAATGAAATCTGCATTCATGAAGTCCACGAATAACTTAGTGGCTCCATACTCCATAGTTTGGTTGTTGCTGGCTGTGAGACTTGTTGTCTTCACTTTGGCTGCACCACCAAGGAACTGAGATGGTGATGCACTTAGTCATACCTGAGGAAAAGTTTCTTTTCATTCTTTCAGCAAATGGTACAACTAAGTAATGGTGACATGCTCAGGAATAGTGATAAGGAAGAGAATTTTTAAAAATCTGTCTTCATTGGTGCTGATTAAATTCTTTAGTAATCATTTGATCCAGTCTGTCTCTGTCTCTCCACAGGGTCTGTTTTCCAACAACGGGGAGTATCCCTGACACTGCAGGTGGGGGGTGGAGGTGGGCAGGGGGCTTTGCAAAGGCAGACATCCAATCTGAATTCCAGGATTGCACTATACTGGATTTGTGACTTTTAAGGAGTCACTCAACATCTCTAATTCTTTAGTCTTTTGAAGATACAGATGTTAATACCTACTCCCTCATTTTGTATGTGAATAATACAGTTATCTTTAAGTAAAAAGATTAATATGTGATAAATCAAGTTAAAGCTATTAGCTTTATTTGTGTCATCTGATTTAGTTGCTGGGTCAAATTGACTAGTTTCTTGTTGCCTAGTAACTGCTTAATGGACCCTGTGACTCTATAAAAGCCCAAGTAAACTTCAAGACCAGTCAGCATTTTCCTGGCCCGAACACACTGTCTCTACTACATAATTATAAAGTGTCTCAAAATCAAAGGGCATGAAAAGCAGGGTGAAGGTGTTTAGGTTGTCCTATTTTGATTTTAGTTAATAAACTGTTGAAGTTTATTTTCTATTACAGTTTTACTAACAAGCAGAAATAAAACCTGATATATTAAGTTTGGTTAGAATGCCATTGCCACATAAAGTGCTTAGATTAAGTAAAGCTTTTATAGTTTTTCAATTCTCTGTTATTATTGTAAGCATTCAGTAGCTTGTTCTCAATAGTGGCATCAACCAATCTTCCTTTATACTGAGATGAAGGTTATTTCCATAGTGTGATACTTTTCAATAGTGGAAGTTGTTTTTAAGTATACAGAGATCAGGAAAGAATTCTATAAATGGGTGTTCTTCAAGAAGAGTGTTTTTAAATGTCAACAAGCCTCACATAAACATGTTTAACTGTGGTCATGAGAATAGTACGCAGTTATCACATAGACATGCCTCATTCCTTTTCTTAGCACATGACACCATTGTCTTAAATATTCTCTGCCTTTCCAAGGCCTTGTGCATGGGGTACATATACTATAAATGTGTGTTTGATGAATAAGTGAAGGAATATCAACATAACACACACTTACTTTTAGAAATCCTGTCTTCGCTGCTTTTTGTAGGTAAGCTACTACTAGCAATTAAGGTGTGTGGTAATTAAAACCCAGGAGTTGGGGGTGTTAGAGTCTTACAGATCATCTTCCTCAGTATTCATATTTGATGAGTGACTCCTAAAGTCCACAGAGCCAGCATCTTAGTCACTCTGCTTCACTCTGTCTTTCCAGAAGTGGGAGAGCAAGGATTCCCAAGTGAAGAAGGAGGAGAGGGAGCAGTAGGAGAGAAATGAGAAAATGGAAGGTAGGACTTAGGCATGAAACAGAAGTGAGCATGAAAGGATGGAAAGAGCTCATTAATGTGTTGAAGCAGATGACACCCAAGGTCTGGTCTGTGACCTGAGCGGGACTGGGTGCTCACTCAGCTTCCTGAGACCAGGCTGTGAGAAGGTCACCACAAGCAGGTATCTGCCAGGCTCCTGGACTCAGACCTTCTCCAGCACCCACGCCCAGAAGCAGGTCTCCGCTCTTGACTTTGGCACAGACTTTGAATTTCCTCTTTAAGCACCACAGACTCCAGTTGCCTTCGATGTCCACTAGATAAAGGAAGGCAAACACAAACAAAATAGAATTCTTTTTTTTTTTTTTTTTGAGTCTAGGTCTTGCTATTTTTGCCCATGGAACTGCAGGCTCTCGTTGCCTGGGGTACCACAGACTCAAGCAATCCCCAGCCTCAGCTTCCCAGGTAGCTGGGATTACAGGCACGCGCCACCACACCCAGCTATTTTTTTGGAACTAGGTCTCTCTACGGGTCCCAGGCAGGACTCGAACCGCGATCCCTAGCCCCGGCCGCTTCATAGGCTGAAGCTTACAGGCACGAGCCACCGTGCCTGGCAGCACAAAATAGAATTCTTAATGCTTTTTCTCCATGCCTCCTGACAATGACACATGCCAGAAATTAGCCATTACTTTTGACTCCCTTTCTCTCTGCCTCACATCCACCCTATCCATAGTGTTGTCGGCTTTTCCTCTGTGAGACACACTGAGTGTGGCTGCTGCTAGTTGCACCTTCACCGAGGCCCACATACCACCCAGCTACCCCTTAGCTCCTCTCCTGCAGGCACCCCCTCCGTGGTCACCTGGCCTTTATGATCCTTTCTTGTTTTCTAACACGGAGCAGCCAGGATGAGTACAGGAAATTATAAAGCTGCTGGTGTCACATCATCTGCCAAACACCCCTTCTCCAGGGGCTCCCCACTCCAAACAGCACAAAATCCAAGCCGTTACCTGAGTTTATTAATACCACCTGGATTTACTACCAGCACAGGTCTCCTTTTCTTCTTCTGAATCCAGTGGATCTTCTTCCTTCTGCCTTCCCTTCTTCACTCTGGCCCTTGCAGCCTTCTCTTTTTTCCTGGAGTGCCTCAAGCTCATTCCCATTTCAAGGGACTTGGAAAATTCTGTTCTTGCTGTTTGGAAAGCACGTTCAAGTCTGGACCAGGCCTTCTCAGATGATTTAGATTTCAGCTAAAGTGGTGGAGGACATACTGGGTATCCATGTACCTTTATGTGCCTCTTCTCCTTGCTAGACTATTTCTTGAACTGGGGAGCGCTTTTGGTTTATAGTGGACTCTAGCACTTGAATGTGTAGCACATAGTTAGAACTCAGTGAGTGCACATTGATTATGATTACAAAACCTCTGTTGATAAATGTAGCAAAAGAGTTAACATATAAGAACAGTTCTGAAGTAGGTGCCCTCTCCAGTTTTATTTAAATTAGCTGAATTTCTCTGTTATCTAGCTACATTACTTTATATGCAGGAAGATAATGCTAAAATGTTGGGAAATGCTGCTTTTCTTACATAAGAGCATTGTCCCTTAATTGTTACATTGGGAGTTATTTTTGCTAACTCTTCATAGGCTTCCCAGAGTATATATAGCTAAGTTCAATGAAATTTTTATGAATTCCCAATTGGTAGGGTACAAATTAATGATACTTTACTGTATAGTTTAGTAAAAATTAATCTTATTTTGCAGGCCATTGAGACAACAAAAAATATAACTCCATATAGACCTTTAAAAAAAGTCAGTGTATATAAAATGTCAAAACAATTATCCTAAGCAAAAATAGCATTTTTATGAATTTATGGCTTTTGGAAATTTCTTACAAATTTACCTCCTGTGCATTCATTGACAATACCTATGAAATGCACTTAAAAGGGGGCCACATGCATTGTAGGAAATTGTTACATTTATTAAAATGACATCAATTTTTCTCCTTTGGCATTGGAAAAAGGCAGTTATTTTTTTTTCCTAAGAAATATCAGCAGCAGCAACATAGTGGAAGAAATAAAGACTTATTTTAGCCCTAAACAATGGTTAAAATGGTACTCAGACTAAATAACTCTTTAGAACTTGAAATATTTTCCGTATGATTCCTGGTCCTTGAACCTAACTTACTGCTACTTACCTAGTACCTTTTCTGAGGGGCTGATGTTGCAAAGGGAATAGTAAAAGTGAAGACAGTTTTGGGTACAGAAATTTCCTCTAAGCTAGGCATCACTTTAGATTGATTGTTATTTTATTATTTTATATGTGTGTTCCCTGCCACCCACCAAGATGGAACTCTGACTGCATTTTGAGTTAACTACTTCAAACCATCCTGGGAATAGAATGGTTTGCAGAATAGCCTGAGCTGGTGGGAACAGGTGGATGAGGATGTTCCTGCATTCATTCTTTCAACAGTGAGTGACCATATGTTGGTCCCAGAGCAGCTTGGAAAAGTGCTGAGGCTCTTGTTACCACTGCAGCCTCCAGCTGCGGAGAGAAAAAAGAAGCTAAAACTACCAGATGTCAAATACTAGGGAGTAAGAAAGTGGGGGCCAATAGCACCCACAAAAAATGCCATTTTTTCCTCATTTGGCAAGATGAGTGACTCAAACGTTGATGGTGATTCTTTTCTGATACAAAAATTAGGATGTAGGCTCTGATGATTTCTGTTCCTGATTTCTAAGTGATTTTATGCAAGTCTTTGAATTTCAGTTGCCCATTTTACTATTTTATAGAAACTTAAACATCTGGACCATTTCAGAAAATACAATTTACATGTCACTAAGCGACTAGCACTCATGATTTTTTTTTCTGTCAAAGCATTCTTCAAAAATGGTCCACTATTTCCAGTTTTCATTCTAATGAATATAAACTGGAGTATGTTGCTGAACTTTCCTTTGGAATAACAGGTCTCTCTCCTCATGAAGGATAAGCTGTTTTGACATGGGTCAGCACCCACCACCCTCCTCTCTGACAGCTGGAAGCCTCTCACTCAGTCCACTTGACACCTGCTCTGAGCCCCACAACTGGGCTTGTTCCTGGGCACCAGCACACCCCCCAGAAAGCGGAGCTGAGGAATATCCAGTTGAAGTTTAAATTCCTTCCGTGGGTATTTGTAACCTAATAAGAACCTGGGCCTTATTCACTTAAGCAGATTCCTAGACATTTATACTGTATTCCAAGATTTTAGTGATAGAAATGACCTACATTTTGCATGCTTCCCCACAAGTACTGTCCTCTTTCTCTTCTTCTCTAACCCCTTCTTCCACTTTCTCTTTTTTTCCTCTCTTCTTCCCACCATTTGCTCTCACACACTTGTCTGTTGAAAGCCCATTTCATATTTTCTTAATGAAATTATCTGCAAATGATATGACATAATTTGAGAATCTTCCCAAAGATTCCATCCAACCTTTAGTGTTCTGTGCACTGTTTTATAGATGGCACAATAGAACAGATGTTAGACTCCATTCAAATACAAATTGTACCCAGAGTGATTGAGAAGTGTGGACCAGTACTGTGCAACCATTTCCTTTCAGAACACTAACTCCATAATTGGTTGACTGATTCATTTGACAATTTTTAGTGGTACTATACACGTTCTAGGCGCTTGGGAATACATAAACCAAGTAAACAAAGATTTTCTGCTTTGCTGGAACTTGCATTCTGATGGCAAGAGGCAGATTTGTTTTACCATAAACACAATTCATCAGCTAATCTCTGTGAATGCAGGTATAAGGTGTTTTAAAGAAAATACAGAAGTCCAGTGGCAAAAGGTCACAATGTGAGGTAGAGGTGGGAGGGCTGCAGAATTAAAGGACATGAACATGGTGAGTCTCATTGGGAAACTGATAGTAGAACAAACACTTGTAGGAGGTGGAAAAGTTAGACAGGCAATTACCCAGGGCAGGCACCAGGATGGCCTCAGAGAGGGCAAAGAGAGATAGCATGTGGCTAGACCATGCAGGGTCCTGCTGGTCTCCTTAAGAACTTTGTTACTGAAAACAAGTAGTTCTGAATGGAGAATATGGTGATAGGACTTAGCCTTTAGAAAGAAAGCCCCAGTATTACTATCTCAGTTGAAAGTAAATGCATTATTAAACACAAAATATGCCTCAAAATCAATGAGGAAAAAAAAAGAAAAAAGAAAGAAAACCCTGGCTGCTGCAGGTTTAAAGTAGACTTTGAATGAAAATAGACCTGGGGGAGGGACCTAGAATAGAAGCAGGGCTGCTCAGTGTGAGACTGATTCTCAGGATATTTTGGTAGTAAAGGCAGCAGAGCTTCCTGATGGATGGGAAGTGGGGTGTGTGAGAAAGGGGAGCCAAGCATCATGCTAAGGTTTTTGTCACAAGCCTAATAGGCAATGTGATTGAGTCTAGATCTAGGTGTAAACAGTCACAGAGTACAGGTTTTAATAATGTGGAAACTGGCAACAAGGAAGTCTGCTCCAGCTGTCACTCCCCAGCCCTCAGTAGAGTCCAGAGTCTGAATATTAACTAGAATCTGTCTGTTCTTCAGCCTAGAACACTGTTCTCCAAGATCTTTGTTGCTGGCTTATTTGCAGGTTGCAGTCCCCAGAGGACCCCTCCGAGCCTTGCCTCCCACATCTCCGCACTACTTAGTGCTCTGGAATTTACTCTCTTTACTACACATACTGAAATCACATCAAAAGGAGCAGAAGCCGCCAAACAACAAGCCACTGAAAAAAAAATTCTTAAAATGTGGCTTCTGCCACCCAGTTTTCTTCACACCCCCGCAAGCAGTTGCCAGACAAATGCAGTTCAACAACAGGGTTTTGTTAAGGGGAAATTAACCAGGAAAACGAAAAGTCCTCAAAGCCACAGTGGCCCCTTATTTCACCCCAAGTACTAGTTAGTCCCAAAGTCCCCAAACATGTCCAAGATGGCGCCCCCTCAAACCTGCAGGCACCCTGCAATGTCCAGTCCTTCTCTGGAGCATTCTCTTTGCTTCTTCTCTCTCCAGTGTTCCAAGCTGCTCCGCTTTTTCAGGGTGCTTCAAACTTTTTCCACAATTGCTGATGCACAAATCATCTTTCCAAATCCCTGGTCATCTCCAGGTACCAGCTCACTATGTCATCTTGATGCGGTGCCACATTCTCCACACCGGCTACTCTTCTGCTGGCCTCCATGGCTCCTTGCTACTTCCAACTCGCTCTTCTAGGGGGTTTCCCCTGAGGAGGCCACATGGGACCTGTTCCCTCAGCCCGCCATCCTCATTTCCTTCCTTTTCTTATTTTCCTTCCTATCCTTGTTCCTTCCTTTTATCTACCACTTGGCGTTTCTCATTTCTCACTTCTTCTTCTGGGGTCTTTCTCTCAGACTCCACCCACCAGCGTATTCTGAGGCCAATGCAGTTTTAATGGCATCACTCACAACCCTGTATCAATACCACTCCAGCAAACAGGTCTGCTTTACACAGTATGCCACACCCACAGGATGTGAGTTCCACAATGGCACAGACTTTATCTTTGCTCAGTGCTACCCCAGAACCTGGAACAGTGCTGGGCACACAGCATGTGATTTTTACTGGATGAAGAAGTATTGCTAACAAATCAAATCAACAAGTGTGATTGTTGATTTGCATTGCAGAGAAAACCACCATCACTGTATGGGACATAAGGAAATATATCTATGTAGCATATTTGGTGAAAATAAAAAGTAGATCAAGAGAAACCACAAGGCACTCAGTAGATGATTCATTTACAAACAGCTTGAGAAGGATGATAGAGATTGATCGAATGAGAAGGATGTAAGACTTTAGAATTCTTTATCTTTCTGTTGTAGTCCAAGTGCCGGGAGTCAAAAGGCCTGGGATCACTTGAGTTCATGGGTTTTGAGACTACCCCAGGCAACATAGTGAGACCTGGTCTCAAAAAAGCAGGTCTGAGTGCGGTGGTGGATGCCTGTAATCCCAGCTACCTGGGAGGCTGAGTCTGGAGATCGCTTGAGTGAGACCTAGTCTCAAAAAAAGAAATTCTTCATCTTTAGTGGTAAAGGCCCAGCTCCATAGCACACGCAGGTAGAGCTCTTTGCGTGTCACTGAGCCTTCTTCACACACACCCCCAAATCGTGAAACACATTATCATTCAAATCTTTGAATATTCAGAGAATTTTGAATTTTCAGAGAGCTGGATTTTCTTGTTTTCTTTTTCTTTTTTTAGCATAGCATAGGAAAAGAAGGCTAGCAAGGATTAAATAGAAACCAGTGATTATTTGGCCAGGGGAAGGTGTGGGCCGAGCTAAGAGAACTGGGGCCTTGAGTGACAGTGAACAGGAATTCAGAAGGGGGAGCAGAATAGAAAATAGCATTTTCTACCTCTTTCAAGCTGACACAGAGAGATTTTTTGGTGAAGGTAGAATTAGCTTCATATGTAACAGACAGGAGCAAAACTTGATGCCATTTTTCACTTAGGACAAAGCCCCCACTCAAAATAAAGTGATTTTTTGCTGCTGAGGCAATCTGAATTAAACCCAGGCAAATTAAAAAATGCTGATTCTAGCAAGATATTTTTTAATAAGAAAAGCATCAAATTATAGTGAGAAATGTAATCATTTTTATTTTAGTAGCTAATATGAATTCTGAGGAGGTTGACCTTTACTTGCCTGAGGAAGAAAGAGAAACATTTTGAGTCACACAGTAATAATTTTTAAAATATGTAGTTCTGAAGTAATTTCCTTTGGAATCTGTAAAAGCCTGTGGACAGTAGGATTAATTTGGAATTGATCCAAGCAGTGTTTGGGTTTATTAAGAGATTTCCTCTAAGATGAAATCACATGGCCATTGTTTGCTCTCTTCTCTTCTAGAGAGACTGACCCTTAGAACAGAAAAGAGTTCACTCAGAAAAGAGTTCTGAATCCATGGCAAATATAGTTTTCCAAATAATTTTTCTCTTGTACATTCTTCCAGATACTCTAATTGTGCTGGAATGGGTCATTACAGATTTTATTTTCTGTCTTGAAGTTTTGGAGACTAGGTAGCACATAATCTCATCAAAATCACCAGAAGTTTGACAAACCTTAGACATTTACAACTACCAATGATAAACCTTTTAGATATGATAATGAAAGTGATCATGGATGATTTCAAAGATGGATGTTTCCCCTGAGGGGAGAAAAGCTACTGCTTTAGAAACCATGGGGAAATAAAGTACTTTCATCAGAATGTTTTCAAACTGAGAAAAGAAAAGTTGCTTTATTTGATTGGATGCATTCCAGTTAAATTGAAATGGCATCAAGTCAAGGATTTGGACTTAGGAAAATATGAAGTTATTGTAAAGATAGAAATTCATCTGTAATATCTAAAATCAGAAAGGAAAAAAAGAACTTAGAGAGTTTTTTCTATGGATGAAACTTGACATCACTTGCTGATTAAAATCTCCAAGAATGGAATCACTGTGATGCCTCAGCAATGAAATGATGTCTTTCGAATATATTTGACTAATCCCCAGTGATAGAGGCAAGTTCATTAACTTTGGACTTTTTTCTCTCATCTGCCAAATGAATCAGTGATCAGAGACATGTTGGATTAGAAAATATCTAAGGTACATTCAAGTTCTAAAGCTGGAGCAATTTAGAAGATACAGAATTTAGTGTAATGCTATGACCTTCTTATTTTAAGAGGTACTGTAAAATTTTCATACAGTTGAAAGGACATTGAGATATATGGTATACCTAGTTTCTGCTTTGAAAATTTGCCTGAGATTTACCCAAAGGACACCTGGAGAATGTTCAGTTTTCACAGCAGTATGGTTGGTTGCACCTTGTTTTTGTGATGACAGAGAGATCCATAGGTTTCCCACAGTAGACAGAAATCAAATAGGGGAGGTCAGAAACTCATTGTTGTCTCCAATTAAAACTCTGGCTTTTCAGGTCTAAAATTGAATTTGGCCTTTCCTCTTCCTTGCCAGCAATTTCCTTTGTGTTCTTGCATTTCTTTCCTTTTCTACATCTGTTTGTATGTAGCACAATCATTCTTCTTGCCTTCTGGCCCTTCTCCATCCTCTGACCTATCAAAGTTCTGTTGATGCTCTCAGCTCAAGCTTCTCCTTCTAAGAACTATATACAATATTGATCTTTTTGTTTTCCCACTACACACGATTTAGCACTGAATTTCATATTACCTTATTGTTTCATTTCCCCCTTACTTCCTCTTACAGTTTATATACTTCTTCAAGAACATTTTTTTTCTTAAAAAACAAAAAACAAAACCCATGAATTATTATGTGTCTAAGTAGAGCATAGCAGAGTATTTGGCCTTTTTTTTTTTTGGTTGGGAGAGGTTTGATGCTATTTTGAAGCCTGTTCTCAGTGTTCTGAGGGCCAAAATGACATTTTGAAATCTCAGTTTTGACAGCTGTCTGCCATTGGTATAAGGTGTGTAATGATCAGTTGAAATCAATAGTACTTGTGTGTGTGTTTATGTGTGTGCATGCGTGCATGCAAGCAATATGCAGATGATGGTGCCTGTCAGTAAACCAGCCTCTCTAGGTCTAGCATGACTCTCCTCCATATCCCCTGGGAATGACTGCAAGACTAGCTTATTTTGTAGTTAACAGCACTTTGGAAGGTCCCTGTCATCTGAAAGGAGGAGGAAGACTCGTACTGAGAATGGCATATAGTAAAAATTACCAAGCATGTGCCAGGATACAAGGGGCATCTTTTCTTTCCAATGTATGTGATTTTTATCAAATTTCCACTCTCATGCTCCTCTAGGCCTAGGAAATGGAGTGAATATTTTAAGGTAACATGTTTTATTATACTTAACCTATTATTTAAAGTGCTTTACCAAAATGTTTCCTATTTTCTACCACATTGTTAGATATATATTACCAGTCAGGCTTGGCAAGGTGCAATAAGAAATAATTATTGAAATTCTAAAGACTTAGCAAAATACTTATTTTTCTCTCATCATAAAAAATTAGGTGGTTTTTCTAATGGGTCTTCATATGGGAACTTGGGGACTTAATGATGGTCTTATTGTATATTCAAAAATTTTTCTCCCTCCAGTCTCATTATATGTATAGTATATATATATCATCTCTCAAGGATTATATAGTTGGTTTCTTAATGAATGAAACAACTAACAACATGAGTTCTCTTATTCATGCACGCAGATCAGATATTCTTCCTGTCCTCCTCTTCCAAAACAAATGTGTTCGTTCATTTTGTCTATTCACTATTAAGTAGTAATTGTAACCAGAGACTAAGGCCTAGATTAATAGAACTTTCTAGAAATCGCTGCATGGGGATACAACCTGAAAACAATTTTTATTCTGAAGAATTTAAGACTTGAAATAACTGGTCTTTTCTTCATCCCAATCCCAGAAATAGTATGTGATATAAATCAGAAGCACCATATCTACTAAATGAACAAATTCCCAACACGCTTTAGCTTTGTCTTCACTTGTAAAATCCAATTTTTAGTTTTTTTGCCTGTTTAAAACTATTCCTGTCCTAGCCCATGTTTGCAATGAATGCCTTGAAACAAAGACCTGCATCTCGTCTATTTTAACCTGACATTAAAACTTGGTCTTAGGAAATATTTCCAAAATCAGTATTTATCTCCCCCCATTCCTTTGAACTGATAAAACTTTTGTCATTTAAATAGAGACTTACTGAAACTACCTAAAATGTAAACTGCAAATAGTTTAAATGAGAAATAGATCAATATGACTGAAGAAAAGTCTCTGAATTCAAATGAAAAAAAAAAAGTGGTATTTTTCAGATGTCACCTGAATCCCTCTCTGTGGAGTCATTGCAGCTGCTTTTGAGTATGAAGGCCTAAGAGAAAGCACAGTGTAGAGAAGTAAAGAAAGATGAGGTGTGGATTGTGAACAAAGGAGAAAGGAATTGTATTATTTAAATACAATATTTAATATGATTTAAATAGAATATTTCTGAGCAATTTGCCACTTGCATGGCCCTTATGAAGTGGTTGCTTTTCAAGAGCTGCAAAACTGTTTCAATCAATCACATCCACATCTTGATAATCTGCAAATTACTTATTCATTTGCTAGAGCGAAGCAGATTCATGAAATTACTTGTTACTCATTTATGATCTTTTCTTCCCCTCACCCCCTTTGGAAGAGTCCTCAAAGTATGCCCAACATTTCCCTGAGTGGATGTCTCCAGTTTCTGTTACCTTGTTTCCATTTCCCATCAAGAATGCTCAAGGGTCTGTGGGGTGGGTGGTTATGTTAACAGCAGTGATGGGGACTTTATACAAACATTTGTGGTAAATAGGTATATTGTAAACTTGTCAAGGATGAGTTTAATATGTTACATTTTTGAAGTAAGGACTGAAACTTATGTATTTTAAGAAAAGAGATGATTATCCTGTTGCTTTGGAGATAAACAAAAAGTGATCTGAATTCATATAACTCGTTTCCATGGATTTCACATCAGGCCATTAATCTGCACCAGTGCCCATCCTAATGTCATATTATTCGGGGCTCTAGAAAAGCAGTTCTTAAATATTCTAGCATCTTGCCTCTTTCTCCTTTGTATTCCTGAGGCTGAAAAGCCTGGAAAGAGAAAGATCTTCTTTGCTATTAGCTATGGAAATATGCTTCAGAGGAAATCTATTGCCATGAACAATTCATTAGGCCTAAAGTATGTTTGGTATTCTGTGATGAGTGTATTGAGACTGTACATATATATATGATGACTCGAGTATTTTCACTTTGATGGAGATTTACTTTCATATCTTTTCTCAAGATGAAACTCTACTTTTCTCCCCTTTCTCACCTAAAGCTATAGAAGAGTTTCAAAGGCGATGCTAATTCTGCACTTTCAGCATATCCATGAGTTTATAGAGAAATAAAAACAACCAATTTCAGATTTGTCCTTGGATTATGAAAGAATTGGGGTAAATTTGGGTCTTTATAACACTTCAGCCATAATGAAAGTCAGTTCAGCTTAACTATTTAGTAACCTTTTGTGTTTACTTTTCTGTAGTAACAGTGTCTACAGATTTGTGAGACTAATGTCATTCTTAAAATGGGGGATATTTATTGGGAAAATATAAGATGCTGGATATTTAAGCTTTTTTTGTTTGCTGCTTTTACTATGACCTTTTCATTTATTTTGTTTATAATGAATGTTACTGAAAAATCTTTCATTTGACATAGCTCATAAAAGGCTACAAATGCATGAAATAAATAAATAGAAAAGAGGGAATAACTGTCTTTAAGATATCTAATGCCTAAGGTATACAAAGTCTTGTTATCTCACCACCTATAAATTTCTGTTAATTCTCCTTAACTTTGTACATTTTTTTCAAACTACTTGTGGTTTCAATGACTTCTGTTATCATTCTCCTGGGGAGGAATTTTTCTTTGTTTTAAATAACAAAGTAGGTATTACCTGACTTGAATAAATCAAGTCAGAATGATCCTGAGAGTGCATCAAACAAGACCTCTGTGTATAATGTGAGTTCTCTCTTTTCAATTTTAGAATCAACCTTGTCCTATGTTAGGCAGCTGGAGGCGAGAGTAAGACAGCTGGAGGAAGAAAATCGCATGCTGCCCCAGGTGGGTGACTTACAGAAGTTCATAGCTAGTCAGTGTCATTTGTAGCATTTTATTTGGAATTTAAAGTCTCAATTACATTTTCTCCTTGAAATGATAGAAATCATTTTGTAAATAGTCATTCATCAATGTAGATGTGATTACTTTCCATAATGGCCATCGTATTCACATTGCTAAGTGTAAGACTAAAGGGTGCAGATGTCTGAAATTAGAGTATAAAATAATTTTGAAAGAAAAGAAAAAAAACTAAGAGGAGTAGAAAGTACTTTGATACTGCTATTCATATATATCACACATGTAGTTGGTGAATATAGGAAAGGAACTCTTTTAAATAAACATTTGCTAATTTACAAGCTAGGGAAAGCTCTAGGTAGAAGCTTTAATATTTTTATTAGTGCATTCTAAAACTGTGATATAATTGAACTCTTTCACTGCAACAAAATGATGACTATAATTGACAGTTTTTTTACTTTGGGGTTTATTTCTTTTTCCAGGTGAATGTAAAGTGGCACAATTGATTGGATTCATTGTCTTCCCATAGATTCCATATAAACTTGTATCAGTTAGCTGATACCTGAGTCAGAAGGATGTCTTTTGCAGTATTGCTTCTTGAGAAATACTATGTCAGTTTGAAAAACCTAGTGACTCGAGGCTGGTTTCCTTTATAGCCAGGTAGACAGTGATATATTTTAATATTTTATAAAAAAGGCATGTTCTAAACATTTAGTCCTTAATCCTCTTTCTACATTCTCGTGATTATTTCTATTATTTCTATTTCCTAAATGACTGGGAAATTGAATGTTAAACAACTAGTAAACAGTATTTTTAATGAAAAGAGGAAGAGGGTATTTTTTTTTTTAACTAAGGAGAAGATATGCAGATATTAATGCAAAGATGCTTTGGGAAAACATTTTAAGTCTCTACTACTTTTGTTCAGTACAGATTATTTACACTGTCTTGTACAGCATTTATGAATGCCTTTCTCTTCCTTCCCTTGACCAGCTATCTGTCTCAAAATCATAAGAATAAATGAAATGATTTTACTTGCTTCTCTTCTCAAACTAAACATACGTCAAAACTCAGATGGCATGAGGGATTATTTGCATCGTGAAATAACTTACTGCTGATAGAGTTATTTTCTTTCCTCTTCTATACTATACTTGATACTTTTAAATTGCCTTTGCTGTCTTTCCTTTTATATTAAATTTACAGTATGACTATTCTAAGACCCTTTACTGAAACAGTTACCTTCTCTACTTCATGAAACCTAAATATATATATAATTAGCTTATTCTGAACATTATGTATGTCTATACCATCTCTTAGGCAACAGAGAAAACAAATAAAAGCACAGAAAAAAAGAGATATTCTTAATTTCTCTGTGAATGGAAATGAGACTGACATCAATCATATAATGCTAGCACATGTTGAAAAAGAGGCATAGCATGTTTGAAAATGATTATAAATTGATTTTTTTTAATCTGAAAAAGTAACTAACAGTTACCTCTAACAGAGGTCTTAAACACATATATACTTCTTATGTGTCTGTGTGTTTTTAAAATATATAGGACTTCATAATTAAGAGCAGAGATTAAGGAACTTCTTATAGCATTCAAGCATGTTTTTTAAGTGCATTTTTAATTTTCAGCCAAAATATTAAATTATCAGATTACCATTATCAGATGTACCATTAAGAAAAGGCAAATGATGTCAACTTTACCATGCTGATTTTTGCTTGCTTTCAGAGATGTTAAAGTGGAAAAACAATATTTCAGAGTGAAGCCGCTATTTACATAGTATTTTAATGAAATAAAGTCATTTTTTTGAAATATGCTGTTAGACATACACAAAGCATACAAGTGATATTTCAGTTCAAAAAATTATTTCTGTTAAATCTTTGTATCTGGGAATGTTATCCTCACTTACAAACACCAAGTATAAATACTTGTATAAACACAAACTGAAATTAATATATTTGGTAGAAGAGGCACAAGCATGGGAAACAATAAATGTATCTGTGAGCAGTAGGAACTATGTGAAAGAAATCCTTGTGGAAGGCTGTGAATGCATAGGATAACATGGCCTAAGCACTTACGCAGATGTCACTGGAATGATCATAAATGCTTTTGATATTTCCTTGCAGAAACTCTTCTGACTGCATGATGTTGATTAGCAAGGTCAATTCAAAGTGACAAGCTCACGTACTCCATAAATTAGTATCCGTATCTGAATATTTCATTTTCAATTGTAAGAGTTTCTTACTGTGCCTTGATTGGAAGGTACTCCTATTTACTCTCATGTTTATAAAAAAATATATGCAATTGTCAGTGACTGTTCAAACTGGAATAAGAATGTAGTTGGCAATTGCAATCCCAAGTATATCAGATACCTTTGGTAGTTGTGACCTTGTTCTTTGCTGATAATTTAGCATTTGGACTAATTATGGAAAGCATTTTCTTGGAGTTCATAATCTCCTTAGTGCTAATTTTTGTCCTTATAAAAGGGTGTGTAATGAACAGAAATTCGCAACTTTGCTCTGGCGACACATATTTAAAAAATAAGCAAGCTGTGTCTAGTAAATGCACGGGGACTTCTCTTGGTCAGGAGCAAAGGTCTCAGTTTTTTAATTTGTAAATGATGAGGTTCCTTCCCTGTTCTTACATTTTGTAGGCCCAAATATACATAAAGTGTGACATCCATTCCCTAAACCTTTACACATTATGGAATGAAGGATTTTTAAGTTAAGATCAGGTAGAGAAATGCAGAGACTGTTGAGTTGGTTCTATCCTGTGGCAAAGAGGCACTGACAAAAAGTGCGTAAGTGATGCAGTGCAGATGCCAGCAGGCCTTTTTCAACAGGACAACCCATGTCTCCTACAGGGGTCACAGAACTGTGCTTTAAAACCAGTTTGTGGACTTAGATATTTTAGAGCTATCCTTAAATAAATGGTATCATTATGTTTAGAAAACCTTATTTATTATTTTTTGAACAGAAAAAAAATTTTAGTAGGAAGAGTTAACATTAGGTCTATGCTTTCAACAGAGTTTGAATATTTTCTTTACTTTTCATAAAGTACATTCTTTTAACATTCTTGTTAATATTTTGACAGTATAGGACTTGTCCCCTCTGATGTGGTGATGGTTAACTCTCCCACCACCAGAGCACCCACAGTCCTCCACCAAAGTCCTTTGTGCTCCTCTCCAACCACCATCCCCAGTTGTGCCCCTCCCCTTCTCACTCCCGTGCCAGATGCCTCAGCTCTGTGGTCAGCTCTCAAAAGTTTGCTTTAATATTTATCTTTATCAGACCCTTTATTTAGTTTTCTTATACCACATATATAAATGGTACCCTCTGGCATTTATCTTTCTTCTTCTGACTTGCTTTATATAGCATGTTCCCTTCCTGCTCCATTCATGTTGCCACACATGGAATGAGTTTATCTCTTCATGACTGAATAATATTTCAATGCTTATCCACCACATCTTCTTTTTGGGTGCATAGGTTTTAACAGATTTAAGTGTACAGGACAGTATTGCTAGCTGTGAACACAGAGCTGCACCTCAGATCTCCAGAACTTAGTCATCTTGCTAACTGAATAAATTTTATGAATGTTAATTAGCAACTCCCATTTCCTTTTCCTTTAGACTCTGACAACCTCCATTCTATTTTTTGCTTTGTGAGTATGACAATTTTAGTTACCTCATATAAGTAGAATTATGCAGTATTTGTCTTTTGGTGACAGGCTCATTCCACTTAGCATATGATTACCATATGACCCACTAATCCCACTTTGGGTATTTCTCCAAAAGGACTGAAATCACGATCACACAGAGGCATCAGCACTCCCACATTCATTGCAGTGTTATTCACAGCAGACAGGATGTAGAAGCAACCTCCAAATCCTTAAATGTCCATAAATATGATAAACAAAATATGGCATATACATCCAATGTTATTCAGCCTTTAAATGAAGGAACAGTGTGATTACGTTTGTAAACTATCTCTTTGAAAACTGGTGCAAATGATCACTAAAGATGACCTGAACTTAGTTTATTCTTCCTTGAACACAAAAAACCAATGTGAACTGTTTTTGCCTATGACATTTGAAAATATTTTTAAAGTAGTGCATCATGATATTCACAGTGCTATAGAACTACTCAGACTGGTCTAGCTATTGTTACAAATTTAATATGACATCAAGTCCAAGTGAAAACTGTGCTATTTATAAATTTGATACTGCATTTATATATACATACATACTTTCGAGATTTTATTAACTTTTAAATCCTGTGATGTCTACCTCAATGACATAGGTAGATATTTATATAAAAAAGACCCACTATGGTATAAAGTTGTCATTATAAAGGATTCTTTACCCAAACTAAGAGGCACATACCTATTGAATGTATCCATTTACACAAAACCACAAACTTTCTCTGGACAGAGTTGTAGATTTGCAGAGCTGGGTAGAATCTTGCATAATACATAGGTCAACCCCCTCTTAATAAAGGCATATGAAATTCACAGAGAGGAGAAGTTAATAGCTACTAAAGACAAACTCAGGCTAAGATATAAACCTAACCACTCTTCTTTCTAATTCAGTGTCTTTATCATTATATGATTAGTGTAATTTAATTTAGGGGTATTCAGTTGCTAAATCTATTTTTTGTATTGTCAATCTATCTGAAATTTGTTAGACATTCTATTTGTAACTTCAGGGATATTTAAGTCATGGTCTCCATCATAAATGGGAAAAACAATCCAAACCTCGCATTCTAGAGTCCTCTCCCTGACATACATCCAGAGCTTTTCCAAATCATAGTTGTTTTACTGTACTACCATATACTGACATCTAGATTAAAAATTTTATATGTAATTGAATAGTAGTAGCATGTAATTGAGTAGTCAGGGATGGCTCTTCTGTTCACAGTGAACTAGAAGAGTTGGATAGGGTGTTAAATAATTATAGTAGTGCTTTTTCAAGATATTTGACATTTTAACCCCAGTTTAAAAACATTACTGTGATCTCTCTAATCGCTCCATTGTCCTTTCCTCGATACTCACAAGGGACCTAGACCTGGCCAATATATTTATGTGCTGTGTCTACAGTGGAGAGATCTACTCATCTAGTAAATGTCTTTAAGTGGATAATATATAATACACCTATCCAGTGAATTTATTATAAGTATTACTGCCCTTTGAAGACATCAATCACTATTCAATCATAACTGAGAAACAACAATGACTCATTGTTGAAATTGTTGTCATCTGATCTATTTGGATTTTGCATCATAAAGAGGGATAGAAGCATAGACTCGCAGTGTGCTAAGCATTTGCTTAAAAGCCTTCTGGGTAATCTGTTTCCCATGATCAAATGCTTTGGCACTGATAGGCCTGGAAAGCTTTGTATCTCTGTTCCCCAGAGACCCTGCCCCAAACTGCCCACCTCTTGGGGCCAGTACTTTAGAGCCAGTCTCTAGATTCAGTCAGGCGCCTGACCTGCCTCGCAGCTTGCCTGCTGGTGTGCTGTAGGTTAAGTAAGTTGTCTGAGAGCCTTGGCAACATGGATCACCATTGCGCGGGTCCCTCACAGTGTTTCTATTTCTGTTGTGCTAGCACACACACATAAGAGTCTAATTTTAGGAATGGAAATGAAAAATCTCCCTGTAATTTGGTTCCAGCATGGCCTCACAATGCAGACTGTCAGTGAGTCGGGAAAGAGGCAGGGCTGTTTTCAGAGCAGTTTCTGAACAAAGGGAACGGACCTGTGACTGTTGCCAGCAGAGCTGAGGCTAGTCCACCAGAGCTGGAGAGACAGAGCTTCTCACTTCCATGGCAACACACCTCAGCTGGAGGCTGCATCTCTGCAGCTCCCTGCTCTCAAGCTCGTGCAGCTGACCAGACTCGGGGCACTGGAGGGCACTCTGATGTAGTATGGCCCTCATGTGCTTTTCTTCTCCTTGCTGTGGAGATATTTATTTATTTTAATTTCTTTCTCCTTTTTGTATTTTCCTTACTTGATACTTTCTTGGCCAGTCATTTTCATTTTCTAGGTCCATATATTTATGTCTCTTCTAGGGTTAGTATTGTTCTGAGAGTAACTATTGCATGCACGCACACACACACACACACACACACACGAAACAGGCATAGAGTAATGCTTTCCAGGGTATTTGAGTTAGCGTTGGGGTTCTTCAATTGTTTTTTACATGGACATTTCCATCCTGGCACTCCTGAGGAATAACATGCAGCGTATTTATGTACTTTCATGCTAGCAACTAATTACATTGCACACCTAGAGCAGAAGTCAGAGGCTCCTGATAGGGAAAATCATTTAAGTTAATCGAGAATTGTTTGCTACTGGAGTCATATTTGAGGGATAATGGACTTCACCAGAGGAACAGTTCTTGTTGATTACCATTTTCTCTAAATCATCATGATTTAGTCAATGAAAGTAAGAACTGTAATATGTATATTATTCAGTTGTTTTCAGCTGACTGGTGGGAGCGACACAGTGGTGTGGGGAACTAGGGTAAGAGAGACAATTAGGAAAGTCAATTTATGGGGGGAGGTCATGCTAAAGATCTCTAAAAACAAGGAAAACCTTAGTCTACTACAAAAAACATGAGAGTAAAATTTGTAGGAAAGTTGTCTAAGGTGACTTGGACCTTCTCAAAATGAGGGGATTTGCAACATTCTTCTGGAACCCTTTTATGCTTGGGTTTCTTGTTCATTAATCTTGCATATATGAGTAAACATATTCATATTTGTGAGAGAGAATGGGTAACATAGAAGTGCAATGGAAAGTATAACTATGTCACTTATTAGAATTGTTGGATTTAAAAGGTCTACAATTATGAGGACTGTGGTGTCAGTTCATATTTGACGTCTTCGTCTTCTTATTTCTATATTAGCATGTTAAAACTTCTTTCACTAGCCCTGATACTCAAAATACTGTTTTTGATTTTTTGATTTGTAGTTGCCATACAAAATCATAGCATTTTTGATACTTGTCCTTGGCAGAATTTGTCACAAAAAATTATGAACCACCTTTATCAATTAGAATTAGAAATTTTGAATGAAAAGCTGTATCAGAAATATTGAGAAAATTTGAAGTATAAGAGAAATGAATATTCCCTCATTACAGGTAGAGATGACTTTTCTGCCTGTCTTTTTGCCTTTTTTTAGAACCCAAAATAAGACTTAAAAATGCAAGTTGAACAGGCTCATTGAAAGTGAGGAAAAGCATTGTGTAGTATATGATTTTAGAATTGTTACTGAAATTAAATGTAGATACTACTGAAAAAAATGGATGGCAGAAGGACTATAAATTATGAAAATTTTGTTGATGCCTGTGGAGATGTGCAGTTTCCCTTTTGAACGTTGTCTCACTTTGATCTTCATGTCTCCCTGGAGGTACCCTCTGACAGTGGGATTAAAATTGGCATCTGTACCATGTTGTCCTCTCCTTGTGGTCCATACCTTTCCTACAATGAGAGGTAGGCATTTTTCATGTAAAAAGTCTTGTACTTCCGCTTTCCTTCTTGTAGCCTGAGCAGAGTAAACATACTCATAACATGTTAAAAACTTGAAATTGGTATCTCTTAATAATTTATTAAATCACCTGCCTATATTCTGTAACTGTAAATGGTAAGTATAGATGCAATGCAGGTCATATGTCTATTGCCAGGATAAAAATATAATATAGATAATAAATGTCATACAGGCAAATATTTATGTTCTGGAAGAAAACTGGACAGTTTCAGTAAATAAGGTTGTATGTGACTGGAGACTTTCCTAAATTATATTTTAAAAGCTCTCATTGTATGAAAAATAGGCAAACATGATGAGTCATGCTTTCAGAAAGGTAAGACACAGTCAGCAGTGATTTTTGCAGCCTGTTGGTGATCAGTTATCAGCTGATCTCACGGGACCTGCAGCAGTACCAGACCCATCACTAAATCCAGACAAGAGAACTAGATGTTAGCCTAGTCAACTAATGACTCAGAGAACACCTCTCTGCAAGCCTTAAGAGACTTGCCTAGGTGGTATAAAAGGCTGTACTAAATTCTGCAAATTCATGGACACTTTATCCAGAGAAAACTTGGGTTTCTGTGTAATGTACACACAAAGTTAGTGTACCCTTTTTTTTATTTAGATATCAAGTTCCTTACAACTTTGTACCATACTGGGTGCCTGTTTATTTAGAATGCCATTTATATCACAGTGGGTTACTCTACCTAGCTGGGTTATAAAGTTAATAAAATTTCATTTGATACCTATTAAACTTAAATAACATGCACTTGCACATAGGCCTTTGAGGCACGTATGTTCCCACACTCCTGTTACCACTGCTTAATGGAAGCTTGTGCATACTTTGAAAGCTACTGTGCAGTCTCTTCAGTGGTTATCTTTACTTTTTATCAGAACTCCTCTGTAGTCAATACTAAGGCACAAGTTTTCTCCACAATGTCCATATATAGAAATAGTCAAGATGAGGATGATAAGCACTTATGGATTTCTCTCTTGTTGGGTGCAAAGGCCTCTGGTTTCCTCACTGGTTTCTTCATTGGAATGTGTGGATCCTTTAGTCCCCAGTGTGTTGACCCAGAAAACAGCAGTTAGTGTCTGTGTCTTTCTTAGACTCTATAAAGTTACCAACTCCCACAGTGAAAGGAGTTTTAGTCAAGAACAGAGACAGTGTAATCAAGTGTGAGCTTGGTTCTAACTAGAGCTGCAAGCCCAGTGCTGCCTGCTTTGCCACTGCCTCAGAGCTGCCGACCTGCCCTTCCACCCAGCTTGTGAACACAGCATTTCAAAGAAAGCCCAGAGTGGTCTTAATATTTGATAAGTTACACTGCCTTTTCTAAAAGTAAGACTATGTGAAGAGAAAATGCCCTTTAAAAGTTGGTATGAATGATAAAGATCACCTGAACTTATGATAGTCTCTCTTGACCTCCTAAACTAAGGTAAACACCTTTAAAATACCACATTTTAAAATATTTCAAAGGATTTAATATACTAAGTGAGGACAAGACACTTCACAGGGAAAATTTAAATTATGGTGAAAGAGAATGCCATCACATAGGGGAATGGTAGAAAATTAGTTTCTTTCAACCTCCAATTTATGCCCAAACAGTATATATTCTTTATTTTAAAATGTAACATACCATCCAGAAATTCATTCCTGAGATAAGCCAAAAGAAATTATTGCAAGGAGGAGACAACAAAGATATGAGCTGTCTGTCACATAGTGACATTTTTGTAGTTTGACTAAAATAAGGAACATAGCAAGAGAGCCTGCATATAAATAAAAGTCAACAATCCTTGTGATACATGTGAGGAAATATGTAGAGAAGAATAAAATATGTTTTCAAAGCATTTATGGAATTTATTGTGTGAACTAAAGCATCTGAAATAAGTTAGCTAACAAGAAGTGGACTGGGCTTGTTTTGACAATATGTTTTATTGTTTATATTGATTTTTGAAGTTAATATTATTTACATGTTGTATAATGTATTTATGTGCTCCTAGTTTTATGAGCATTTAATACAGACATTTCTGTAGAAGCACATACTGGAAAATATGCTGACTCAGGTGATGATGAGCAGCGTCCAGCCACCCGAGTGAGCCTTTCTTCAGATTTTATTGTTGAAATAGAGACTAAAATAGGGATGACAGGACATAGATTGTGTGATCATGGTCAGTTTTGCTTTTGCAGTTTACACAGACCTTTTCTAGAGCACCGTTCAGATGAAGTTCCATTGAGCCCGTGTCACCTGGCAACTGTTAACCTGTGTTAATCTGTGAAGCTGATTGAAGCTTTTGTAGAGAGCAGTATGAAGAAAGAGCTTATGAAATAAATTGTACACTTTGCCTTACGTTTTTTAATGACTTAAGGAACTGTGGTAATTTGATAAACAATTCTGTAAGGAAAAGAGTTAGGGTTTTATTGTAGGGTTTACTCTAGAATTTCTGCAAAGTAGTTTGTACATCAATAAATCTTTTGAAAAACAACCCACCTACAGGTGTGAATGTGGTGTTACTGCAAGTAGTAGTAGGTGGTGTTTCCTCAGACCATACCAGGCTGGGTTAGGGTCACAGAAATGGAATAGTGCTCCTTTTGCCCAGTGACTGGCCTTGGCCAACCCCACTCTCCTTAAGTGTGCAGGTTTTTACCCCTCCTCCATGGGTTATTCCTGACTGGCTGCTGGCTGACTGCTAGTCAACTCCTGCCCATTCCTCACCACTCCTTAAGTGGGAACTCCTAACATTCTGTGATCTGAGGTAATCTCCCCATTCCTCTTTGGGTTCTATCACATTCCATACCCAAAGTCTGCAAAGTACTCTTTTCCATATGGATCTCCTGTGAAGTTTAAAAATAGAGTTAGGAATGAAGAGTTGCTATTATTAAAAGGATAATCTGCTCAAAGACTTTATAATACAGATGAAACTGTTGAACTATGAACTACGAACTTTGACCCCTGTTCCACATGAAAATGGAACAAGTTATATTAAGTTGGTCTCTGATATTATTCTTCAAATTTCCATTTGTACATAAAGAATTAGACAATATTTTTTGAAAAGTGTTTTTTGTATATTTTTTTCCATTGGTTTAAGTTCTTTATGCTATGCTCACCAAACCTGCTCTAAGTTATTAGTGTATGGGATTAGAAAGATGTTGTGATTGAATCAGAGGAGAATTTAGCAACAGGCACAGGGTACTCTTTTCTAAGCTACCACAAACCTTTGGTATGAAAATCTTGGGAGGTCAAGATGCTTACATTTGAGTTGAAAAAAGCAAGTCCCCCACATGGGAGGGATGACTGTTGTGTTGTCATCTTATAGGATATCTGTACGTTGTTGGGACTCTGTGTGGGGACTTAAGCTTCCTTTAGTAAGAGATTGATTAGATTACTTTTGTGTCCTGGCTGTTGGTGTAGTCTTAGAGAGATTACTGGGATGATACTATCAAGCTGGCTTGTCTTTAAAATAGATACCACATGGCAGGCAGCTTGGAAAGAACATGAATTTCTATATAGTCTTCACGGAAGTACAAGTCTAAATCCATGTTTATCAGGAGTGAAAACTCCATTTCTGGCTTAGGAGGAGGTAAGAGCTCAGTTAAGCTCCCCCTTTCCCCCTTAAGTGAGGATCTTTATGAAAGGGTGAGAAAGTGGGAGATTACTAGTGAAAAACTGAGTGAATTCTATATTTTTCAGGTCTTTCATATTTTTCCCCTTTCTTGTTGATCTCTGAAAACATACGGCTTTTATTTATTTATTTATTTATTTATTTATTTATTTATTTATTTATTTATTTATTTATTTATTTATTTATTTATTTATTTAATTTTGTTCTTTGGGTTACAACCTCTCTGTTATATAATTTTTTCCCCTCCCTCCTCCCTCCGGTGCTCCCTCCATTCTCTCACACCCCACTCTTTGTTATTTATTAGCTGTGCTGAGTCCATTAGTCTCTTTCCTATGTTAGTGTCTTTTCTCTGGGTGAGGGACTGCGTTGTTGGGTCCTGGCGCCCCTTGCTGTTAGATTTTCAGTCTTAAGATCATGTTTGGTGGCCAGGTTATATTCGTTTGTGATCTGTCCATGTTTTCTTGCTGCAGGCCTTCCTCTCCAATCCAATCCCCTTGCCTTTGCTTTGCTGCTTTTCCTTATGGGTCTGGTGTCGGGCTTTGGGGGTCTTGTCTCCTGCCAGTGTTGGTCAAGAAATTTCTTTGAGTTCAGGCTTTGAGACTAGGTCTCGCTATATTTGCCCGTGGAACCGCAGGCTCTTGTTGCCCAGGGTACTACAGACTCAGGCAATTCCCTGCTTCAGCTTCCCAGGTAGCCGGGATTACAGGCGCACGCCACCACGCCCAGCTATTGTTTGGAACTAAGTCTCGCTACGGCCCCAGGTGGGACTCGAACCGCAATCCCTAGCCCTGGCCGCTTCATAGGCTGAAGCTTACAGGCACGAGCCACCGTGCCCGGCCCATGAGTTCAGGCTTCTGCGAGTGGCCTTTGAAGGTTATCTCCTCTGCTTCCTTTTGCAGTTTTGATGTGGGGCCCATTATCCCCTCTTTGGTCATCCTCTCCTCTCCCTTGATGAGGGGAGGGTGTGTTGCTCTCCTTGAATATATCTCCACGTTGAAATCCCGGGTTTTGGCCCAGCCAGTGTAGAAGTGCACATGGTGACATCGTGTCTCTATGGTTGTTTTTCTGGTCTTGCTTGTACTGGTTCACTTGGTTGTCCATCTGCTGTGTCCAGCTCCGGTCTGTGGGCTGGACTTTTGCCTGGTCCCTCACCCGTTCTATGTTGGGGTTGCTGTTGCATCTATTCTGGTTGCTCTGAAGTTTAGCTTGAGTAAAAGAGAGATGGAGCCCCCCCCACGCCCCTCCCCCGTATGTCCCGGCGCAGGGGCGGGCCAACCTGGGGCCTCTCGGCCCTCCATGCGCCCCGGCTTCCGGGGGCTGGGGGCTTCACAGTGCCGCCCAGGCCGGCTTGTAGGTGACCGCAGCCACCTACTGGCGGGTGGGGAACTGCCCCCCACCCTGTTCTCCCACGGGAGAACTCACCCAGGTGTACCCGGACGCCCCCTCGCTCCCTGCTGGCTAGGGAGTTCCGAACGCCAGGGTCCCCGCCTGGGCCGCCAACATACAGCTTTTAATTATGATGTGCTTGGGAAGGAAAGGAAAACAAATGGCCTATAATTGATCGTTAGTGCAAGTCTCTTGTTCTTCTCGAAGTACCTAGCAGATCCCCAAAGGAGTAAAGTAAAGGCTAATTCAAATTTCCAGTGTGTTTTGCATGAATCTGCATGAGACTGCTAGGAAAGTGAGAAGACTCCACTCTTGTCTTTTTTTGTCTTTGTCACTAGGACTGAAGGACATCAGAAGGGGAAGGGTTGGGGCAGAGAGCTTGGGAGTCAGATGCGTTTGAGATGCTGCTATCCTGAGGAAGACAGCCTGGCAGCCAGGTCTCTCGATGGCACCTAATGTTTTCAGAAAGCCCTGCAATCAGGTTTAGTAGTCACCCTTCATTGCCACCATAGGAAGCTAATTGATCGGCTCTCCATCTGAGCTCTGAGGAAAGGTGATGTGCTGAGTGCCCAGCAACTGGTACTTCACGGAGCTCATTAGTCTCCAGATAATTTCTCTCAGGATAGCAGCTTCTTTTTTCATTCATTCTTTCTTTTTTTTTGAGACAGCTCCAGCCAACATTGGAAAACTTATTACTACTGCTTTCCAAGATGACACTCCTGCAAAAATCCTAATTAAAATTTTTCTTCTAAAAATTACCTTTCTTAAAGTTTCACCATGTCACTTTTTAGAAATTTTTCATTGTGCCTTTCAGAATCTAGCCAGGTCTCTCACTTGGCTAATGCTCTCAGAATGCTGGCCCTTTGATTTCTGTCAGGTGCTTCACCTAGGCATTTGACGAAAATTGAAAAAGGTTAACCAAGTCAGACGTGATTTACCTCATTGCTATGGCCAGAGGCTGGATAGACCCATGAGGTGAAACTGTTTTCTACTTCAGTTATTTAAGTTGTCTGATTCCCAGAATCTCATGTAGCCTAGACACAGAGAATCACTTGCTATTGGCATTTCTTGGTTCCTGGCACCTGCAGTTGGCACTTATTGTTAGGTTGATACAGAATATTTATTCAGTGATACATGATTTGTGGAACTACTTTTCTTAGTCCACTCAAATTGCTCTTAACAAATATGAAGTGAGCTTTGATCAAGGAAAGCTGATGACCTGTATTGGCCATTCACTGACAGGTTTTTGAGTGTCTCTTCTGTACAGACAATGAAAAAGAGATTCATACCATTTATATTTTAGTAGTTGGATTATTATTTAAAAATCATAAATATGTAATATCTGGAAGTGATCTTCACTAAGAAGATAACAAAAAGCAAGGAGGAATGAATGAGAAGGGTTCTATATGCAGTTATAGAAGGCCTCTGAAGAAGCAGTGTCTGAAAGGGCCTGAAGGGAGGAAACGATTCTGACCACAAAGGAATACACAGGAGACAGGGAAAAAGCTGCAGGTGGGAATGAGCTAGGTTTATGTAAGCAACAAGGCCAGTGTGGCTGGAACCAGCAAGCAGACAGGGCAGACACGAGGAGCCTTACTGACCAAGGCCAACTGTTGGGGTTTGGGTCTGAACTCATGACCCAAAGACATTGGAGGAACTGGGGTACAAAATCTCTTTACATTTTTAAAGACCACTGTATGTGTTGGGTGGAGACCAGATCAAAAAAGGTTGAGGCAGGGAGAGAAAACAGAGGGCCACTCATTAGACAACTGGTTTTGTAGTTTAATAAGAGGACAGATGATAGCTTGAACTGAGCGGTAGAGTCAAGAGGAGGAGGCATGGATTCACAGGGTGTTTTGAAGCAGTGTTGAGCGTGCTTTGTGACAGATTGGGTGAAAGGATATATGGGCAAGGGATCCCAGATGGCTTTACAAATTGGATACTGATAACTTCAGGAGGAAATATTCATGGAAATGTACAGTGAGTGGTCTGGGGGTGATACAAAGAATCAAGGATGACTCCTTGAACTTGGATCTAATTAACTACTTAATCATGTTTGGTTTTGTTTACTGACGTGGGGTATACTGGGAGGAGCAGGTTAGGAGGTATAGGGGGATCAAGCTCTATTCTGGACTTGGTACATTTGCAGTTTTGGCCATCAATGAGGAGAACCAGTTGCACATGTGTATTCAAGGGAGAGCTCAAGGCAGTTAGTACAAAGGTTCATGAACACTTGGCTCTGGGACTAAATTAGAGCATCTTGTCAGTGAGTATTCGGATTTCTTCCCTGGGATTCTCTAGGATTTAAAGATAGGGAAAGTGAGAGGAGTATAATGCAGACTTAAAATGAAGACTTAGCTTTTTTTAATTTCCCACAATTATGAATTATTTTTGTGTTTTGTGGGCTAACTGAAATGTAACTTTATAAATACCGAGGTCCTGCATTACTTTTTTGAGTATTGTATACTTAAATGAGCATACGTAGTTGAAATCCTGAAATCTTATTCCCCATTATAAATTATTTACATTTGGAGGTTTGGCATAAAAAATGTATTGCAAAGCACTTATTTTCTTCCTTTTTAATGAGAGCTGCTTGTGAAAACAGCACTCAGGCCTTCATGATGTTTACTTTTGTGCTCTGAGGATGGATGCTCTGACTAATGGGAGACTCCTGGAGGCTGGTGACTTTATTATTGGTGTGAACACAGAGGCTCCTTCCTATCCATGTTGACCACTCTTGTTTTCATAAACCTCTGGAAGTAGGATCATTGTCCACGCTGCTAGACATATGGCATGTTGAATTTGCAGCCTGCCATGCAGCTGTACCCACTGGTACTGTTCATTCACATCTTAGAGAGGTAGCTGCCCTTGAGTGAAGCTCAATCTCCTATCTGTCCATCTCCTTCTTAGCTTGAGTTTCCTTTTAGGCAGGAGCTTTCTGTACCATAGGGCGAAGCAGAGGAATTGAAGACGCTTCCTTTTCTCAACACTAGGACAACAAACACCACCTGAGAGTTTAGTATTTCTTAGTCAACAGGTTTTTAAGTAGCTATGTAGTTGCTGAGAATTTAGCCCTGTCCATGTCTTCTAGGGGGCTCTAAAGAAGGGCTGAGGTATTTCACACAATCAGATATGTTCTGCACATCAAATGCAGTGTTAATCAGCATTACTTGTTTACTTTTGTGTTAACAATAGCAATTCACTTCCAAGCCTTGCCTCTCTGTTCTGCTAATTCTTCCCTGTTCCCACTTTTGTAAGCCAAGACATAAAGGTATTTAGATACATTTCTCTCAGCAACCATAATGTCAAACTGATTAGAAAACCACTTAGATTTCTCATTCTTCTGGGTTTTTTTTCTAGAAATTTCAGTGTTTCTCATGGTTAATAAAAGATACAAATTAAACACTGAAACTCCTACCTGTAAGTAGAATATATGTAAATCTGATTGTCCCCATTTCTTACCTATTGTTTAACAGCTATTTTTTTTCTAGCCTTCATTGTTATTCTTTGTCTGCTGTCACTCTGGCTACAGAGATGCAGTGTGTTGGTTGTCTTAGTCCTTTCAAGATCTTTTCTTCCTAGAGTTTGCTGTCTCTAATTCTTGTAAAAAGGCATCCTGCTAACTTCTGTAATTACTTTCATTTCTCCTCCCCTGGGAAATGTATTATATGTCTAAGTTTCACCTAGAGTCACAAATATTTTGAAATGATTTTCTTTATTAAGAATGTTATATTGTTTGAGCAGATATTTTCATCTTGGAATAAAATTAGAATCAATAACAATTTAAATATTTTGTAAATGCTTTTTTTATGTGTTAGAGGAAAACTACTTGTGAGGGCATCTTTCATCTTTGAGATTTTTATTAATTACTTCTTCTGTCCTGATAGTAAAATCTGAGAGAATAACTTATATTTCTTCCTTTGGTATTTCCTATTCTGGTTAATGGCATAACCATTTTATAAAGCTGGTAACCAGCCCAAAAGCTGGGATCTGACTTGAATAACTTGAATAACTCATTCAGTCTTACTGCTTACATTCAAATAATTAGTAAGGCTTATAGTGTCCTGCCTTTTAATTCAGTGGTATCATTCTTTCATTCCTTCTCTTATCATTCCAATATAGGCAAATAAGTAGTAATTTTTCATTTGAATTTCTTTAATTTCCTAGTTCTTCTTACCAATGAGTCATGTTTCACCCAGATCATTTTCTACACTATTACAAGATTGGCCTATAATACATAACTTGTCTTACCACAGATCATGCCTCAGCAAAGAATGTATTTCCAATCTTTCACAGGTTGTGGAGCTTTTCTGTGATCCACTTCTGCTATTATGTCAGCTTCAACTACTGCTGTTCTGCTTTTCATTATAGGTCCACATTCTTCTGACTTATTTCTGTTTCCTTATTATGTTTCCTTAAATATGACAACTGAAATCTCAGGTTTTCCAATTAGAAGCTCCTTATAGATGTTATTGTGACTCCACAGAGATAACCCTTAGCTATTATTTATCATAATAAATGAGGAATTTGTAGGTAAATATTGCTTTCTGGGTTCTTTTGCTGGGAACACTTGGAAACATATAGATTGGCCTACACTGAATGAGTTAAGAGTAATACCCCTTTGATGATAATTTTTATCACTTGATATTGGCATTGCATGATTTAGATGGAAATTAACATGTACTTTGGGTGCTCTAGTAATAAAGTTCCTACTTCTGACATGGTAATCATCCCTAGTGATATTTTCAGTTACCATCTTAATATATTTGAACTTCACGATAGCTTTAAACAAGATGGAAACTGTTTAAGACTTCCATGATAAATTTACTCAAATAATAGTGGCTAGCTAATGAGGGAAAAAAAGTGGTTGGAATTTAGTTTGTTCTTAAATTGCCAAAAGTGGATCATCACAGAAATGTAAGTTTCATTTATTTTGGGCTTTTACTAAAAATGTGCATTAGTTATTTGACAAACAGTTGATAACAAAAGTAATAACCAAGAACATAGGTACATGACTATTTATACAACTACTCTTGAGATAAGAGAGAAAACCAATTTCCCATGTAGATTTTAATCATCCACTAATAAATATATTGAGGACTATGTATAGACAGGGTACTAATTATCATAATTAGAGATGATAAAAGTCAAAAGTAATGTCCTTACTAAGCACTAAAATATTGGGCTTAAAATTGGCCAGTGAACAAGTCTTGTCAGTGCTACTTTAAATTAGTAATTAAAACCCTCTGACAAACAGTAAAAATAAGGTTTACATCATCCTGACTTCCCATCAGCAGAGCCAAAAGGATTTAAACAAGATTTATAGATAGCTATTTCAGTATGAGAGGCACAGAGAGAAAAAATACGGGTGTGAATATGAGTGAATAGAGAACCAGAATCAAGAGCAAGGTCCCTGAGTCATACTGCTAGTAGACATTTAGAAAAGCATGAGGTTTAAGAAAGTTTCACTAGAAACAAAACCCAAAGAGAAAAGTTAAATAGAACAAGAGATTATTCTTTGTATATAATAACTACATGTAGTAGGACCCTTGTATTTATACTGTGACTCAAGGCATAATGGAGTTGTCAATAATTCTCAACAAACTATTTTAGGTAACTAACACCCTAAATTTCAAAATCCTTGGGTTATTATTAAAGCGGATTATAGACGGAAAGTGTTGCAACCACAGTTACATGCTTGGAGTAGAGAAAGTTGAATGAGCACAGAGATGATGTCCAGCTGATGGTCACCCCTTCATCTGTATCCTTTAATAACAGTTACATACTTCTATTCTGATCCCAAGACCACTGCCATTACCAACCATTTTAAGGCCTCCCCAGGACCTCCTGAATTTTCTTGCAGCCCAGGAGTTAAATGTTGAGTACATGAAACAGGAGACCTCTAGTGCCCCAAGCAGAAGAAATCATTATGAAGTATAAATTATTGCGAATAGTACCAAATCAGCCTTTAGTGTTGGAATAGGTATTAATAGGTAGTTGGTGTTCCTATTAGCCTTCTTAATCTTCTCATTGAACTACACTTGCAGAATCCTAACCCGCATTGGGAACTGAATGATGGAGAGCTGCTGTTACTACCACACACCCTCCAGGGGCCTACTCCAGTGAGGAGACATACATGTCAGCAGCCACTTAGCCACTCGTCAAGGGAGAGATGGCTTACTGTGCTGGCCCTGGTTTCCCCCTCCAAGTCACACAATGTTCAGGGATGGGTTTTGTGGGTCAGGGTCCTCATTTCTATCTGCTGCTACTTTATTCTCTCCCAATATGACCACCTCAAGTTAGATGTGTGCTGTCTTTTCCTTGTATTTGCTAAGGACACGTCCCTACCCTGATTTCCACAAAGCTCCTTCTTCCAGTTTTATTCTTGATGGTGTTGGTGTCTCGACTTCCAAGGTGCTGCAGCATGTGGTGTTCTCTGCTCTCAGGGTCTTTTTTTCTGTGCACAGTGCCCTGAGTCTGGCAATCTGCATTCTGCTCAGAAGCCATCCTGTTTCACACTCGGTGGTTCGGGGTATTTTTAATTCTTTTTCTTTTGTTAGAAAGACTAATTTCCTATCGGGAGTGGAAATGTGGATGTCTTTATACTTAGACCACTTGAGGTCTAATCTTAGTTTCCTTTAAAATCATCACCATCTCTAAATTACGTGGGCAGCTTGTGCTGACATGCAAAATCTACGAGGGAGCTGTCATTGGAAATGTTAATTCTCAGTCTTCCGATGTGATTTTTACTCTGAATCAGGTTTTTTCCACTTCAGCACTATTGGCATGTTGGGCTGGATGATTCCTGCTGCAGGGGCTACCCTGTGCATTGTCTGATGTTCAGCAGCACCCTTGGCCTTTGTCCACTGAATGCCCTTAGAAACTGCTCAGCTTCGACAACTAAATACTTTTTGCCTGTATTGCCCCTGGAGGGATAAATCACTCTGGGTTGAAAACTACCACTCGAGATAAAAACATCTGTAAGAAGATTGACAATTTATAAAATGTGTTGACAAGCAAAACATAAACATTCATGATAATGACAGCAGATGCTTCTAGAAGACTTAATATGGGCCAGGCACTGTTTGGAGAGCTGTTTTCATGCCAGTGACCAAACCTGTAGAGTGAGGTGTCATTGTGCACAATTGCCTACGTGTTATAGAGAAGGAAACTCAGGCACAGGTTGATCATGGAGCTAAATGTGAGATCAAGAACCTGAACCCAGGCACTGTGACCTGGAGACCCTAGAAATTTGAATTTACTTTGTGCCGCTTTTTCAACATAAATTTATGGGAATGGATACCTACTTGGCATAGCATGAGAGATTACCTCTATCAGAGGGTCACTTAGGTTTTCTATGCTTATTCACAGGAATCCAATCTTGGAGGCTTGTCAAGGGAATCTTTAATGTATCCTCCAAGTTTCATTCTTTGCTACTGTAGTTGCACAGTATGTCCAAATGATATACTGAACAAAATGATCAAACTGAACAAAATATTTTGAAATGAAGCAAATCATCTGCTTTTACCCTAGAACAAGAATGACTTCCTCCACTTTGCTAAAGTAGGTATGCTTTCTGACAAAGTATGACCCACTGTATAATAGTCTGACCTAGCTTCAGGACTCATAAAAAATTAAACAACTTTAACAGGAAACCACTTTTGCCAATCAATCTTCAACTTTCCATAGTTGACTTCCTATAATAGAGAAGAGGGCCAAACTCTAAAGTTTCTTACAAATGCATCATCTCTGATTTATATGTAAGTGGGAAATTGGTCTTATGTGTGCTAAGGTATAAAACCATAATGATCTGATATTCTTAAACGTTTTTAAATGTATGCAACTGTAAGACAGTAGAATGAAAACATCTACATTGTTAATCAAAATAGCAATAAAAATATAAACAAGAATACAATTTATTCAAAATAACTTCATCTTGTTAGTTCTTCTGAAACTTGTAAGTTATAATACTTTTTGTCAGGGATATAATAAGCAGTATATTTTCTTGTCATTTAGATTGTTTTTAAAACCTTGAGTGTCTTCATTTTGTTCTTAATTCTGAAGGAAAAGATCAGTTATTAAGAACCACAGTCAAACATATCCCAAATCTCAATTATCATGTAAAAGACCTTCCAGATATCAGGTGGTAAAAAGTTAAGAAGTACTAATGTATTGTTTTTAAAACCTTGAGTGTCTTCATTTTGTTCTTAATTCTGAAGGAAAAGATCAGTTATTAAGAACCACAGTCAAACATATCCCAAATCTCAATTATCATGTAAAAGACCTTCCAGATATCAGGTGGTAAAAAGTTAAGAAGTACTAATGTATATTAGTATGTATAGCTACCAAAATATGTTAATTCTCTCCAGAGACATGAAAGAATTCTTTTCTCCTCATCTAGGGTGTTTGCTTATAGCATCAGAGTACATGATTTCTATAATGAAGATTTAACCACAGTAAGTGAAGTGATTAGTGATTTGCTATCCATGCAGTCTTAATACAGAAGTATCACTTTGCTGTTAGTATTTACAGTGAACCACCTTATATCCAAAATAACTTGCAGGTAACTCTGTATTCTTCTATATGTAATAGCTGACAAGTAAGTAGATGTCTATTGGAATAAGAGGATCTTATACATCTGGAATGTCTGAAAACTGTAGAAAGCAAAACAAAACAAGAGAAAACTCCTCAGAAAGCAGAAAGGACTTTCTTATGACTATTTGAAATTGTTTTCCCAATTGATGGCCAGAATCTGGATCCCCCATTTCAACCTCCAATATTGTGAGAAGCAATGCCAATCACCAAATTTCTGAAGGTATTATTATGTCTTATGAAGCTATCTTCTTAAAACAGTATGATAGACAACTGCAGAGATAAGACCTATTTATTTTGATGATGGAAATAGACACTGATACATGAAATGATTATTAAAAGAAAATTGTTCCAATTAGTCTTGCTATGATGAAATAGTTATGGTTCAAGTGCAAAGATACCATTTTCTCCTTCCTATATGAGAAATGTGAGTAACTTACTTATTTGATAGTTAACCGGTACAGACTTCAGTGATTCAGAGAAGTTTTATAAGTACCAATTGTTGGTCATCACTCCTCTTTTAGATCACTTAAGACCATTGTACATTTTCTGAATTGTTCAGCCCCTAAAAGTTAAAATATTATTCACAATAGAGCACATATTTCCAGGGCAATAAATTGCTGAAAGCAAATTATGATATTTTCTTTTAATTGTACTTTTTATTGAGGTAATGGTTTATAGCATGGTATATGAATGCAAGATACAGCTGCTCATCTCTCAGATGTTTGTTACCACGTCACACCCACCACTCAAGCTACCATGATCCTCCGCTACAGTCCATTGGGCCCCCTTTCCGCTCTATCCTTCCTCTGCTTCCTTAGTTCACTATTCCTCTCTCTCACTTCTCTGTTCTCCTTAATTCTAGACTGTTATTTTCAATCTCCTAAAATTATTGCAAATATTTACACATTTGAATTTTTGGATGATTTTATGTTTTCCACATCAAGATATATTTTTTATGCTTTAGGACCTAGCATTTTTAGATAAAGTTCTTAGTGAAAGTTGACAGGGAGAGGAAAATATATTAATCTAAGTGGTTTTAGCTTCTGATCATTTAAAGGTATGCAGTTTGTCTATAGAAAAGTACAAATGTAGGGAAAGGTTTTAGGTAGTTTCTTATTTCAGTTAATACTGCTAGTACAGGTACTTGGGGCTTAAACAATTTAAATTTTTTGGTAGTTATGTATACATCCTATGTAAAATAGTTATTATAATACAGTGGTGACCTTTCAGCTCATTACGTACTTTTGGATGCATACAAATTTAGGTGAGAATTTGATCCAGTTCTTGTGATTATTATTGAACATATATCTATGCAACTTGTGTTAACAAAAGGGTACAATGCTCCCAGTTGGTTTACAATTTCTGCTAAATTTTGAATTTCCAGTTTTGCATACTTAAGTTTATTCTGTTTCTCATAAGTAAAATTACAGAAACGTTAAAGTTATTTAGACACATGCATGTGACAGGTTTTAATATTATCACCTACCACTAGATAGCTCAAACAGGAGTTACACCTGTGCCAGAATCAGCCTTGCCTCTTCATATGCAGACGTCACTGTTGAATTTTCTCCCTAGTTACAGGTGCATGCTGCATACAGCTCGCCATTGTGGTCATTGTGGCTCATTCCATTAAGCTTCTTGTTCTATCTGCTTTCTTGAGACTTGGGAAACAGTACTTTTTCTGAGTGATTGTACTATATTGTTCCAAATATAAGGCCACCCAGAATAGAAGGCAACCTCCAACTAGAAACAGCTCAAATATGGAGAAAGGCTGGGGGCCCAGAGCCCGGCGGGTCTTGCAGTGGTGGCAAGGGTGCCGAGGAATAGGACGATGCCTGCCCACTCTCCCGGTGAGTGAAGATGAGTCAGTCCTGCATTTGCTTGTGCATAACTAGATGGCTCTGTTGCTAGAGGAACAGTTCTGCTGGGGGGTGAACTCTGTACACATGCAAGTTACTGGGTCTAAATCTGGGGAGGAAAGAGGGAAGTGTGTCTTTCATCTCCAAAACAGTTACCTTTCATGTTTTGTTTTCCTTCTGAAACTGGGGTGAAAGCTCAAGTAACTCCAAACCCAGGGAAAGAACAAAGGTACCCTGTACCTTTCATGGACAAAGCTGAAAAATTTGGTGGCCATGTCTTAAAAGTCAGCAAATCCCAAGTTGGACATGACATTTCCAATTTTATTAAGATTTTCCTCTTTAAGTTCCCTGTCTCTTTAGACAGACAAGTTATCATTTCTATCAACTGGCTTAATCTTATTGTAATAAACTCCAAGGGACCATTTAAAATTATTTGTTCTACTGGCATTTCACTTACAGCATATTTAAAAAAAATACTGCAGCAAAATTATTTTAGTCAACTCAGTTCAATATTGATTGAAGTGAGATTAATTCTCTAAATATTGATTTGATTCTACTAAAGACATAGAAGTTTAGTCTCTGATAGTAACTAAATGAGATGTACAGAATTTGGTGCTTTATTCTACTCTGATCTGGAGAACTGTTTTGCACCTATTGGTATACAACTTTAGGAGGCATTGGCTACTGACTCTTGTGGCTTCACATAAACCACAGAAAACACTAGCCTTGGTCTTTCTGGTGGTTACCAGTCCATGGCTCAGAAACTAAATTTGAATTAAAACTTTAGTCCCTGAAGGAACAGATTCCCAGCCCCCACCCTACTGTACTTCTAAGGTAGCCTTTACTATTGTTATTTTAAGAGCACTAATAAGATTCTGTTTCTGAATAAAGGTAGAACAGGACTTTTTGTAAATTTAAACAATCCTAATGATTTGAAGACTTTTCTTAAAATGCCTGGAAAGACAGAGACAAGTAAAAACTGAGAAGTCTACCACTTTGCCGGGTCTGAGAAAGGACTGGGCAGAAAAGGTTTGCAGGTAAGTTACTGGAAGGAGAGTAGCCAGGAAGAGGGGTGGGGGATTATCACCTTCAAGTTAGATCATCCTGTGGGAGGAAAAATGATGGTGCAGAGGTAGGACCTCAATCAGGGTTGCAGTGAACTCTGCATAAACTCAGAAGCCTTTTGAAAGGAGTTTAGCAAGGTTGGTAGAGTTAGGAAAAAATAGTCGAAGACCAGACCTATGCAGGAAGAAGAGCTTTCTTTAGAGATCCTTCATTTTGGAGCCATTTGATCTCCACAGAGGAAGAGGCTGTCCAGAATTTGATAGCCAGGTAAAGGGTTCCCCATTACCTCTCTTTAAACTTTGAATAATTTCTCTTCTATTTTTGTTTTGGATACCATGGTGTGTCTGATTTGATCTGAATTACAAATACTAGTCAATAAATTTAAAAATTATTCCTCAGTGAATTGGCACTGTTATAATTGGCTGTCCTATGTTACCACCTACTGTCAATTTAATTATTAATAGTTATATTGAGAAAGTTCCAGAAGCAATAGAGGCTATCCAGATGTCATATTCCACTGCAGCTGCTTCTTATAGGCTAATGAGTTTGGGGCAAGAGCTGATTTGATTGCATAATTCTTTGAGCAAGGAAAAGAACATGGTTTTATATGATTGGTGGGGCACTGAAGCATGGGGAGCCTTCAAAGATGTAAGGAATAGAAACAAGGGAAAGGAGAAACTATACCGAATTACATTAATAATAATCTGTAAAAGTTAATGGGGATTGTCAAATTCACTACAAACAGTACAATGTATGTATATCCCAGGTTAACTGTTGCTTAGTTTCTCCCCCTCATCCCTCAAAGGTACTGTGTGGAAGCTGGAAAGTATCCCAATCCACTGTTGCTTCTGTTGCTTTTTCCCTTTATGAATCATACATCATACCTGATGTATCTTCAGGGGCTCCTTCTGGAGACTTGATTCACAGGACCAACGGAAGCAGTCATTAGTCTATTAGGCATGTAAAGATATGCAGAATGTGTTCCAGAAATTAAAATCTGTCCAGCCCTCTGAGGATAACAATGGGGATAAAAACAGGTTTGAAAAATTCCAATTAGACTTTTTTTGGGGGTGGGGGGAAGTAGCTAACTGCTGTTCTTTTGCTTCTTTGTTCAAGTTACACCTAGAAAAGCACAGTTTTTATTGTTTTCCAGTTTCTGTGGGGTAATCACTCTCATAGGACAAATTAATCAGGCCCAAGCTCTTATTTCCCACAATTAAGCTGAAGAGTCACAAAAGTGAAATGTAATTTGTCATATGTTTTGTTTATTTAAAAAGACCAGAAGAAACTAAGAGAATTCCTTCTTAAAGAAAGTGTTTAATCTGATAAAATCTCTTTGGAAAATGTTCCACTCTGAGTATTCCCCTCAGAGATTGATTTTATAAGAGACCTCGTTTCTCCAATGTAAGAATGTAAGGCGAATGCATTTTCTGAGATGTATAGAATATGGCATTTGACTTGCTGAGTGAGCATGTTTAACTCAGCTATAGAATAAGTAACAGACTCTTGAGTACCCTAAGTTTCAAAAACTGTTCTTAAAATGTTCTTAATGGTCATTCCTTAGGGGGTATTGCTCTTTGGCAAATCAGAGGTGACATCTGGACATGGACAGAGAAGAATCTTGGTTAAGTTTTCTTGCTGGTCAAGCAACACTTGTATTCCATTGAACAGGCTGATTGCCTCTTAGGACAGGCTAGGAAAAAAAATGGTTAATTCTTATTTGGCAGTGAAATTAAATATTAAATAACATCTATGAAGTTATAAACGACTTTTGTTTTAATAACAAAGTTGTTGATTTTCTACTAAGGGTTCTTTTAGGTTGTCATCAGGGGCTGATGGGACTAACAGTTCACCCAACTCTCCAGCTAGCTTCAGTGGACAAACCACACCTTCTCAGCAGCCTGAACCTGTGGTACATTCTCTTAAGGTAACTGACCGTGTGCAATCATTTACCGGAACTTCAGTTGTGTTGTGGCTTGTTTGCTGTGGTCTAGTAATCCTCACAGTCTTGTTTTAACCACAGATACTTATTATTTTGACCCTTTATTATGCTGTGACATTTGATTTTTGAAATGTGATTTTAGTTTAAAGCCAACAGTGGGTTTGAGTACTTGTGGTTGAATTATCATTTTGTTTCGAGTAATGTGACTCATGGATTGCATCAAAGATGACGCTTGATGTGCATGTATATCCATGTGTAAATATTGTTAGAGGTATTTTATGTGCAATGTTTGTATCACAGATGTCTTCAAATATAGAAAATTAAGAGGGAAGGTCAAAATAAGGAAGGATACCATATCCGAAAGATTCAAACTCTAGTTAATGCTCCTTTCTTGAGTTATTAGGCCACAGATATATATGATCTTATCTATAAAGTTATTTTTGGCTTTTATTTAAGATTATGTAATGAATTCAAAAAAAGATCTGACTGAAACTTATACTTTATATTTCTTTACCAGTAATGGAATCTCCAACAATTAAAACAGATAATCAGTAATTACCATGAATAAAATAAAAACATACATATTTACCTAGCAAAGAAACTGGCTCAGGCAATGATAACTGGCATTGTTCTTGGAAGTTTAATCAATTTCTATATAATTACTCAATTTCTATATAATAAATATAATATATTTATAACTATAAAATTCCTGACATGTGAACTTCATTAGACCTTTCTGAGCCATAAGTAGATGAAGTATTTCAGTCCTGTGTTGCAACATTTCATGACCTTCCTGAAACTGATTTGGTTTCAGAATGTTCTGTCACCACTCTGATGATGATGATAAAGATGCACTCTCAGAGTGAGGCACACTTTTCCTGGGACACGTAAAAGCAGATGAGAACCTCAGAATGTTTGATTTGGGAAAGATTTGACTTTAGCAGAAAATGTAGCTTCCTTACTATATTCTGCTGTAGCTTAAACACAGTGAGTTTGCTTTTTTCAAGTTTGTGCTAATGAGAGAACTGAGCCAGGATGGTGGCCACAGGCCATGCATTTCAGGTCTTGGTTGGGTTAACTCACAAAGGGAACAATGGAAGGGCATATGTGGAGAGGGTCTCCCCAGAATGAGGGAGAAGCCAGCATTGAGTGCTTGCTGGGTTATCTTGGGCTCTGCAATGCATCTGGATACTATTTAGTTTGAGCAGCATGCTAAACATGCTGCTAGTTCAGCATGAATCAGGAGCTCACTATCTGAAAGTATTTTAGAAATGAAAAATGGACCACAGAGTGACTTCAGTCCCATAGGATTAGTAGTATGTGCACATACTCCAAAAGCAGTGCATTGCCCTACTTTTCAAACAGTTTGAAAGCTATTTCAGCTTGTTGACTTATTAAATGGCAAGTGCAATTGGAATCAGATTAGCATACGGGGGCTGCATCACAATCTTCCCCAAATTTCTCAATGCAGCTGTGTTAGTTTATCTTGAAAGGAAGGGGAGGGCAAAAGAACTCTTCAAATTTTCCCTGAACTCATTCTCTAATTTTCATATAACATTTTATCTCAAGAGGAAGATATTATGTTGTAATCAGAACACACAAATGTCCTTACTTGAAGCATCTTTATTGGATAACTAGAGAAACTTGAATCTACAGTGTTTCCTTCCCTAACAACTGCGTCCTGAAACAGAAATATGTGCAGACAGTCTATGGGAAGTGCATTTTAAGAACATCTCCATGTAACAAATGTAGCCACTTTTTTTGAAACCACCAACCTAGAGCCAGGTATTTTTCTACTCTGAAAAGAATAATTAGTACAGTGGTTCAGTTTCACATCTACTGGAAAACATCTGAAGAACAACAAACAATAACCTTTAGAAAACATGATGGTCCTGGGGGCAAGATTTATAAATTAGGATGAGAAAATATCTGACATGCAATAACATCATAGTTTCTTTCTTTAAACCTTTAAAGAGACTATTAATTGAAATTTCACTTCATTTAGTCATAAATTAACTGATTTGAAGTGTATTTCTGAGATGCATTATAAATCAAATTTATAAGCAAATGAGCCTGTTCCAGCCTTTTAAGTGTTCCATGAATATTCACTGGGCATAGTCATTTGTTTCCTCAAAGTAGGAAGAGGATGTGAACTGACTCATCTGAGATGAGTAACAGGATGAGGCTTTTACCTGCTATGGTCATATCTATATAGTAATAACGGCCAGAAGTGCTGGTTAACAAGATAGGAGTTCATGGATTAGATCATGTTTGGGTTGAGCTCTAGTAAATATCAATGTCATCCCAGTATAAATGAACTTAACATGAAGCTCCCACTTCACACTGATGTCATTTTTTTTGGCTCAAGTCTTGCAAATCCTTATGTGTGGGCATCAATAATGACCACTACACCACACAACCAGAGTGCAGGCGACACTCTCGAAGAGCTTTGAAAAACAGTTTTGGTTTACAAATTAATGAGAAAAATAGCCAAAATTTTTGCACCTTTTGTACCATAGAAAGTATCAACAGGAAAACTTTAAAAAGTATACTCCTTTATAGGGATCATTAATACATTCAGGGATAATTTAAAGAAGTAGAAGCATAGGCTTCAAAAATTGTTTCACAGCTTCTTAGGTCCAGAGACTTTGTTCTAATGAAAACTATATAAACCAATGCCCAAATGTCTTCACCCTAAGGAGCTACTACTCTCAACGAGCTGTTTCTACAGTCTTTTCTGGGCACTGGGAACAGGTCCGTGGAAAACTATTTGGTTAGTAGTGTTAATGTTAATCCATATACACATAATCCTGACTTCTGACCAGATTCCCTGTCACTATCATCTTTTTCAGCCATCCTTTCTAGTGCATGTCTACATATCGTGTGGACTGTCTGGCATTTAATTATACTGTTCTTCTTTACAAAGGAGCAAAAGTCATTGAGTCTCTCCATACAGGTATCATGATGATCAGGTTAACTAAATGCATCTAATTAGATATCCATGAATTCAATTGACTATCAGCGATGCAACACATTGTTTTTAATGGTGACTTGAAAATCAAGTAGAATTGATCCCAGATGGTTTTCAGAACAATCAACTATGTTTAAAGATGTTGCCATATACTAATCCACTCTGACATGCAGTCGCGGGAGAATACTATAGACTTTACAAAGTGGAGCTCCTTGATGGTTGTATTCTTAACTAACAAGTTTTTTTCCCATGTGAAATCTGCTTTTCTTTTTCAACAAATCCAGGTCTTGGATGTTCAGGAAACTATAGATCGTCAGCAGGGTAAAGAGTATGAACATGACCTTAGTGAGACAGAAAAAGCTATAGTCAGAGAAATGTGCAATGTAAGTTTAATGTGCTTTATTGTGTATTCTGTGTTGAAAGCCTCATCACAGCTTAGTGACTGCTTAATGAGTACCTCCTTTTTAAATGCTGGTCAAAAATGCATTTACATTTTCATAGGAAAATAAAATAAATTCCCCTTGTTACTATCCTCAGTATACTTTATTGAAGTTTTGTTAATATAATAATCACATTACAAATTATTTAATCATGAGACAATAAACCAATTCTGTATTCCAGATTGATCTATGCAAGTTTCTAAATTGTTTTGAATGTGTTTGAAGCTTTCTTAAAAATAATTCCATATCATAGTTTTATCAAATTTCTTAAACATCATTGTTAACATTTGATAAAGAAAATATAATTACTTTCAGATTTGTAAGTATCCCTGGGGAGAAAATCATCTATAATATTTAATATTTTCTTAGTCCTTCATTTGTTGCTTCATTTTTGCCAAATAGTATCTTTACCTTTACAAAGGGGAACAGATAGATCAGATCTTAAGACAGAGGCAGGTATATGGAAATTACCTATGAAGTCAGAGTTAACACAGTGAAAATCAGCATGCTGTTTTAATGCTGCATAGCCTATCTTTTCATTGATGAATTTTGGATTTTAGTATTAACCCCTAAATTTAAATTTTTTGAGTATTACACATGGATGTATTATTTAATCAAGAATATAATTTATGAAGCTTATTAAATAGATAAATAGTATTATAAAGGAAGATGTTTGTTAAGAGCAAAAATTATGACAGGTTGCATTAAGTACTGATTTTAAATTGGTTTTATATTTTATCTTCATATCCTTTATCCCTTCCGATATCAAAATTGCTCAAAATACCTGAAGCATTAGACTATTAGGAGCAGATATTCTCAGATACTTATCTAATCTACCTCCTAGAAATGTTCCTGGAATCCAGGAAATGTTACATAAGCTCCATGCCATGGATGTCTTATATGTGCTGGACAAAAGTCTGTCTCGTGCTTACTTGTGCTGTGATGGTTCTTTTGCTACCCGTTCAAGTTACCTGTTTTTCTTTTGTGTCTATCTGGTTTTTGTCTGATCATTAGTTCTTGATGTCATAATGTTTTAAACACATCACTGTTTTTACATTCTGTAGATTTTCAGCCTGTCCTTAGTGTTTCAATTTGAACACTTCCTTCAGATAAATTTAAAATTTGAAGTGTGCATCTAGGAACACCTGTTGTTGACTCACTTACTGCATGAGAAGCATAGTTCTTCTATGAAGAAGTACCACTTGAAGTACCACTGCAGGATGATGTGTGAGGACCTTTCTAGTCATGTTTCTGGGTCTTGTCCAAACCCTGGTTGATATGGAAAGGACTTCCTAGGTCAGACTCCAATATTAGTGTTCTATACTAAAGAAACTGAAACATTGAAATGAAGTTAATTGTTCTCCGGTGAAGTCAGGAACATACCTGGATCTTCTAAGAACCAGCTCTTCCTCTTCTCTAAATGTGGTAAACCTAGAGACTTCATCCTCTTTCCTTGAGAGAGAAGAGCAACGCATGATACAGAGGGCACCATCTCTATCCTGCTTAATGCCAGAATTTCTGTAAAGAAACAGCAGCATTTCTTTACTGAAAGATTTGTGGATATTAGAAAAGTCATTTCTTAAGTCACATAAGTGATCCAACTCTTGGACTGAGCCCTAACTCATTTTGTGTTGGTCTTTTTGTCTGCCTGTGTCTCAAGAAATGCTTCAAATGAAACCATGAGATGGTATTGTTTCTTTCCTACATAAGATACTTCATGAAGCTAAAAGTGTACCCTTCTTGTTCACCTTTAAATTTTCCTGGGCACTTCTGTCAGCTTTTGTCCTTTATTCCCAATAAGAAAAAAAAAAAATTCAGGGCAGCCCAAACCTGATTTTTAGCATTTTTGCATTGGATAACTGCTTAAAAGCCAAGAGAAAAGTGTTGCTTTAAAATATTTGTGCCATTGTAAATTAGATGAAACAAACAAGTGTCCAAAACAGAGAATAGAGAGTTAAGAAAAATTACGGATTGTGAGAGCTTCATAGGTGAAGTAATTTCTTAGAAGTTAGCTATGACTATGAAACCTATTAGAACCAAGTACTTAATAATGCCACAGAAATGTAACACTTTCTCATATGATAACACTGGTCCTAAGATGCAGCTAGAACTTATGCTGATGTAAGTTGGGCCTCAGTTTGCAGCATTATTCCTGCTGTGCTGTAAACTGTATGCTGATGTCATCTGTACAATGCCACAACTCCATCATGTCAGGTAGAGAGCTTGAGGTGCTTTTATTATCTCCCCAGGTTTTATCACAGAAACTTCCTGTCCTCTAAGAAATAGTAAATCTACCTCTTTGTGGTAATGGTTTGAGTTTATATCTCTTATAGATTCACTAGAACAGTTGGCCTCCTTGACTCATCATCTTAGTCATAAGTCAAAACACAACCACTTTGCTCTTTCAGTTAACACATTACTAGTGTGCATCTTGTATCACTGACTTGTGTCAGTTCTGCCTTCTCAAAGAGTTTCTTTGCACTATGTAATAGTTTCAGGATTAAGACTCACGGCATTGTACATTTGAATACCGGAAGGGGAGGTGATCTCAAGTGTAACCATATTATACTGTATATGATCCTTTGAGCCTTTGAGGCTAAGCTTGCCAAACAGAATTTCAAAAGCATCCTGAGTAAATGTGAATGTATATTCCATTTAAGGAGTAGAAACAAAGTCAATAGTATCCCTTGACTTCTGATTTAGTGTTTGCATCTCTTCAGATTTTATTGTGAATTGAGACTTTCCTAGCTCCCGTGTACATCATGAGTCATCCACTGCTATCTCATTCCCTTTCAAATACTTAAGGGTCACAACTAGAATTTCTTTCAAATATTACAGGACATTTCTGGAAAAAGATGAATAGGTTTTTTGATTTATAAATATAGTCAGAACCCTACATTCTTACAGGTTAATATGAAGAGTATTGACTTTTCCTGGAATATCTGTTTTATTTAAAGGAAAACAAGACCAAAAGACCAGTCTGTAAACTAATGAGTCAACTAGTTTTGTGTTCATGAGAGAGCACTGTGAATTTTTCCAGAATTTACTATTTGAACTTGAACCTTTCAGTGAAATGTTCTGGTCAGGTGTAGCGGAGGCAGTTTGTGTGTGTGTCACTGTGTGTTCTGTTGCACACTGGTATATCATTGATGACATTAAGGATTATATAAATATAAAAGAATAAAAAAGTATATCAGTTTAAAAGTAATTCTACACTATTTTACACAGTTTTATTATTGCCCCTCAAAATGACCCAATTTTTAAAATACTGTGATTTACTTTTTCAGTAATTATTGAATTCTTTGCTCTTGAATTCTCTGGATGTGTTCTAGTTTTGTAATCTGAGAGATTATGATATTGAGCAGTCAAGACTTATGATAACTGAGCTACCTGTAAAAAATATTAAAGGGAGAGTTTATTAGTGGCCAAAATTGTATGACTACAATTTTATTCTTTAAATAGTTCAAGAATGCCTCCTTCATCTTCCTTAGTGGAATAAACAATTTGTTATTGTTTTATAGACAAGAAATCAGGAATATTTTACTTAGGGGGTTCTTAATTTTGGCTATCCATTAGAAATCACACTTGGGAGTTTTCAAAACATGTGCCCACACTTCACCTTCAGCAATGTCACCATTATATCCAAGAATCAGAATTACCATTTAAGAATTCTGCAAATGTCTTGTATGTAGCCAGATTTGGGACCCCTTCATGTCACTTAATTGCCAAATCTTCTTTAATTTGACCCTGACTGCTACCACAGCTTGCTCATCCCCTCAGAACCTTCTGTGATTTAGACGCTTGCATCACATTTTATTTCATTTGTGTTGAAGATCATTTGTGTGGCTAGTGTCTCTCGTCTTCGAATTCTGCTTTGCTCCCTCATACTCCCCCCTTAGAAAACCACAAATCCCTATTCTGAAGAGAACAACTAAGACTTCTTTTTTTCATTTGTTTGTTTTAACTGAAGGTTGTGTGGAGGAAGCTTGGCGATGCTGCAGGCGCCTGCCCTGGAATTAGGCAACATTTGTCTGGAAACCAGTACAAAGGACCGATGTGAGCAGCGCTCTCTTCTCAAACATGCCATCACCACTGCCAGAGCGAGAGAGAGGAAGAGTGGATCCCAGAAACCTGGACTAATTTGGAATAACCTGGAGCAATGGCTCAGTGCACACGCCCCCCTCAGTCCTTTAGTATAACTAACTCTGTATTTTGTGTCTCCCTTTGGTGTCCACAGCCATCAAACAAGATCGCTTTGAAAATCATTGTTTTGGTACCACTATTTTCATTAGAGCTAAAACATTGTTTATTCCTCAGATCTAAGGTGATTATTGCAAATCCTGCATGATTGGGAGTTCAGTAGAGCCTTGGTTGGGATAGATTGACTCACTGCGTATAATGACGGTAGTTTTCTACCATGTTGTAGTGAGAATAAGAAAAGGTGTCTGCTAACTTCCCAAGTGTAAGAGTTAGGCACCTATTTCTTATATTTTAGGCAACAAAAATACTAGTTTATGATGCATAATTAATTTGGATGCAAGGTAAGATTAAGTTTCTGGTGTTTTGTTTTCTTATGTTTGAGGTGCTAAAACTATCACATGAATTCTTAACCAGCTAGAAGGGTAGCAAGACTTTGTAGAGTGCTCATCAGAGAGTACATGTATGTCAACTGATCAAAATAAGTACATTCTTTTAATGTTGATATATTGTTCATGAAGACACATTTTGGAGACACATCAACTTCTGTATTCAGTATATCCACTGATGTTAATATTAATAGTTTCAATTAAAGAACAAGTTAACATAATTTTTCTAAGTGAATACAGCTATGAGATGTCATTTCTACAATTTAGTTTCTAGACATGCTGTTACATTTAATAATCTTTGTGTAAACTTTAAAATATTGCACTGCATTTATGAAAAAAAGCTTTCTTTGCATATAGCAGTTATCTAACGTTTTTTCTGAAACTTACGCATGTCCTTCATTATTGAGGCTAAAAGCTCTTGTTCAGATTGCTTGGGGTTTGAAAAAGAGGTGTGCTAGCTTTGCTTAGTTTATTTCTTATTTTGGTATACATAAATATAATCTTAATATGTGTGTATTGAAAATGCTGATAGATATTTTGTGTTTCTCCAAATGCAATGATAGTTTCCTGTATGAATGTGCAAGAGGCCTGTGACAGAAGCTACGTTTTTATTGTAGTTTGCAATTATAAAAGTAGGAATGCAACAATTCCCAGTTTTTAGATTCCTTATGAATTAGATTTGCCTCACACCAGACACCAGATATTATGTTGTTGTTGTTTTTAAATGGCTCATTACATCGTGTATTAATTGTCATTGGTGAAGGAATGTGAAGGATTTTATTATACTTTTAAAGTGTTTGTGTGAAGGAAACCTAGTCCTCTATTTTCAGAAAATATTTATGAATTAATTATCTCTCTAATTACCATAATTGGGTTACCATTTAAGCCTATCTTTCTTTTAATATGTTATATATTTTTAAGATATTATTATTCTGTCAAAGACAATTGCTTGCTATATTTACACCTTCTTGTCTAGAAAACCTTTCATTCTTAAATTGTTGTATTCCTACACTCTGAGACAATTAAACCAAGTTTTCATTCCTGCAGTGGAGTCTGCAGAGGATAATACAAGGAACACTGGTCTTTTGACAAAAATCTTGTGTACATTTTGATACTGTATTAAAACTATTTTTTTAAAGTTCTGCATAAAATTCAGTATCAAGTATATGTGTTCATCTTAGCAATGGTAATAAATTATTTAATCTCAGAGTTTTTTTTCTTAAAATCTTCCTAAATTGAACAGATTGCTAATAGTCACTACGTATCATCATGTTACTGGATAATGGTAATGATAGAAATAGATGATTAATCATCTTAAATATAAAAAAGGCATGTTTCTAAATACATTTATAATAAAGGGCTTAAATTTTAGAGCTTTCTCACTTCACACCATTTCTGTTATAAGATACTTAAAAATTTAGGATCTGGATTTTATAAAATCTTAGCTATTTCTATGGCTCAATGTCAATTTAACTTAATTATTATCACTAAAACTTTTCATGAAAAGGAAAAGCAGTGGGGGAAAAATACTAACGTGGAAAACTTGGCCTCTGTAAGGCATGTGTACATTATGGCAGAAAAAATTAAGTGCAAGACACTCAGAGATATATACTTCTTGGAAATCACAACTTACACTGTAAGGAAGCTTCCTACACCCAGAATTAACCCCAACATTTTTCAAACCATGTGATTTTTCATAGGGGTAAACTGGTTTAATGACACTGTATATGGCCTAGTGGAAGGTAACACCTCTTCAGGTGTACGCTAGCACAGCACAATCACCACAGTCCTCACTCTAATCCACCAGACCCCATTTGTAGGTCTGTAGTCCTATTTCTAGGGTTTGTATTGTTAGTATTTTCTACAAATAAGTGAAATCAACCAGTGTTTCGCTTTCTTCTTCTGACTTATTTTACTTAGGATAACCATCTCCAGTCTATTCATGTTGTCATAAATGGCAAGGTTTCATCTTTTTTGTTTTTCGTTGCATAGTATCCCATCCACGCTATGTACTACATTTTTATCCACTCATCTGTTCTTGGGCATCTAATTTGTTCTCACAAATTCAGATAGCTATCTAAGGGTGGAATTGCTGGAACATATGGAAGATTCATGCAAAGTAGTTTGAGAACTTTGCACTGTTTTCCGTAGGGGCTGGGCCAGTCTACAGTCCCACCAACTACATGTGAGGGATCCTCTTTCTCTACACCAGTGATTTTTGGTCTTTTTGATATGAACCTTTCTTACAAGTATGAGATGTCATATTATTGTGGTTTTGACTCTCCTTTAGTGGATGGTGAGATTTTTTTTTTCATTTGCTTATTGACCATCTATATCTATATATCTATATCTATATCTATATCTATATCTATATCTATATCTATATCTATATCTATAGTGTCTTTGTGGACCTGTCCTTAGCTTTTCTGCCCAGTTTTTGGGTTGCTTTTTTTTTTTATGGGATTGTATGAGTTTTTTGTAGATGTTAGCAATCAGCCCTTTGGCACATATTTGGTGTGTGGATTATTTTCTTCCATTCAGTTGGGTGTTTTTCATTGTAACAATAGCTTCTTTTTTCTGCTTTCTTGCTACAGTTGAGCCTGAAAGACATTTCTGAAGTCAGTGAATATGGAAAGCTCTGCCTATGTTTTATTCCAATTTATAATTTCATGTCTGAAACCCAAGTTTTTAATCCATTTGGAGTTACTATTTTTTGAGTGGTATAAGATATTGATCTAGTTTCACTCTCCTGTCTCTGGCTCTTCTGTTTTTCAAATCCATATGGTAAAGAGCCTTATTATTCCCCCCCCCCCCCGCATATTCTTGGTTACTTTCTGGTCAGTTATCCATCTAAATAAAGTATGGGTTTATTTTTGCTTGTTCAGTTATTTTTCATTTTTTTGTTCATTTTTATTCCAAAAATTTTATTCCAAAAATGTTAGTGTTACTATAGTAAAAGGATAGCTGGGGTGGGGGGAAGCTGAGACTTACAATTGCTCAGTTAAAAATGAGGGGCATAGATCTCTTATGTGACCAGTTTATTAAGTTTATGGAATAACGGTTGACTGCTATATCGTGGCAGGATAGTCTTACTAGCTCTGTACCGACAGATAAATCCACTCTGAATGAATGACCTTTACTTTTCTAGTACATGCTCACAGCATTCTGAAAATTTGAGATTGTCTTATGTGAAGTCCAGTAAAATGCTGATTGAATTGGGATGATTGCTTAAGGAATTTCAAAAGAATGCCAACCATTATCTTGTAAGCAAACAGCTTTAGTTTCTTGCTCATGGTGCTGACTTTTCTCAAGAGTTATGTGGAAAAATAGGATTCCATTAATGGTGAGAGCAGTATGAATTTGCCTCAAGCATTCATTAGCAACAGGTAAGTCTCCTGTTGCCTTATCCCTTTTCCCCACCCAGCCACAACCCCCATCTAGGGCAAACCGATCTTTCTTTAGAAATCTTGCCACTCATTCTTAGAAAGGATCTACCTATCAAGCTAGCTTAGCAAGGTGGAGTCCAAGTAAGTTCAAGGCTGTCTAGTAAGAAGTTCATATCATCATTGCTCCATTCTATTACACAAAGACAGTATTTAAGATTGAGACATATGAAATTGTCAAAATTTGCCATCTTTGGTTTATAATAGAGAAATTTTATATAGTTCAGCTTTATATGATGAGAACTTTTTGATGGAATCAATAAATGCAAAAGAAGTTAAAATATGCCATCAGGTTTGATGGGAAACAACAAACTTATGTGTGCTTTGTTAAGTGCAGCATTGAATAAAGCCATCTGAGTTGATGAGAGATTCTGGGCAAGTCCAGCATTTGTAATTAGTTATAAGTTTGACCTGTGGAGGAAGAGAAGATATACTGAGTTGCAATAAGATTTTTCCCAGTTCCCAAATTTAATCCAAATGGAATGGTAAGTCTTCCCAGACATTGTAGCCTCGGTTCATGGATTCTGGCAATTTCTACCACTAAGCATACATTATCCGACCTACTGTAGGCCTCATCATAGCCAGTCACAGGAATAGAGGGGGCAATAGAGGGGGCAAGGGACCTGGTGTGAATGTTACATAGGAACAGTGTGTTTCGAATTCCAGTCAACATTTTTCTGTCTCACAATCTTTAATTACTATGTGTTTATGTCTTCATATATTGTTCTATCTTGATTCTCTTCCATATGTGTTTCAAAGATTAATATCAATTTTCATAAAAAGTCAAGAATTTAGGATTCAATTCTAATGAACGTTTTGCAACATTTTCTTTTCCATTAATCTTTTAACTTCTTCAGCTTTGTTTCTACAACATATAAAACCATTTAACAATTCATAAATATCCTGTACATGTTTTCCTAAAATTATTGCTAAAGTTTGTTAATTTATATATGAATTTTTTTCCACAAAGATGTCTAAAAACTTTATTTTCCTTTGTTAATCTTTTATTGAGTAATAGTGGAGAGTAGTTAATGTATGTATGGTGTTTAGTTTCTCAGGCAAACAATCACATGCTTATCTCATGATAAGATTTTTATCTCACTTTAATTCATAGAGTTCTTTATTAGCATAGTGTTTAAGAACATAGCCTTTGAAATTAGACCACCTGGAGTCAATTATATATATGTATATGTGTGTGAATATATATAGAGATATATACACACATCCATATATATACATATACATACATATATATACATGTATATATATGTATGTATATGTTTATATATGTATATATATACACGCATGCATGCACACACAAAAATACAGCTAATTTGCACGTTTAGAGATTAATTACCATGTTAAAAGTTACCTGCATTACCTCTTCCTACAGTGAGTAAAGCTAAGCATGGGTCTCATTCTTTTTTTCAGATGGTATGACTGTATCTAAAATCTTAGCATATAGTTTTTATAAAGAAAATATCATCATTGATTTTTTTTCTTCAGCTCATAGCAGGGCCCCTAATTTATTTTATCTTGAGCAAAGTTTCTTTAGTACCAAAAGAAAGATGTGTAATTCCTATGATTAATGAACACATCTTTTTCCATGTTACAGAGCAAAACTGGCATTTATATTGATGGTATGTACTAAAGTCACAGAGGTTTCAAGAAGAGAACTTGAAAAAAGATTTTAAGAAGTGAAGTCAAATTGGTTCAGTTTGGTTTTTAAAATTCTAGGCAAGCTAGCTGTGAGAACTGTGAATTTTTTTATGTGCTTTTTCCTATATTCTTTGTCTTAAAATTATTCAGGAAATCTACTTGCAGCAATTTGGTGTCATTGTGTAAAAGCACACATTAAGAGTCAGTTCCTGTTCTTCCCATGAAGAGCTCCCTGTGTGGACTAATGTAGAACTTTCTCTTCTATATTTACTGCTCTAATGCCCTGGGCCATTTGCTGAAACATTGCATAGCAGATAGAACAGCCATGATGGTTTTGGGTTCACATCATGTGCTGTGTCTTGATGTTGAAAGAATCAGCTAATCATCATAAACATAAAGATGGAAAATGAAGGGGAAAATGACTAGGATTACTTTGGTCCCAAATTTAATTGATATCTACTGGGCACCTGTTTTGATTTCATCTTCTAAGGAAAATGATCAGAGTAGAAAATAGAGAAAAATACCCAGAAGGCCAAAAACTGACAAGCATATTCCCAAGGATTTCTATATATTTTTTATTGTTAGAATAGGGCTTACTTATCTGTTTTGGGTCAACTCATTACAGCTCCTTCAAAGCAGTAAATAAAGTATTGCTTTCTTAAAAATATTTACAATCTGTCACTAGCTTACTAGTTAGTCTTCACCCTCTGGTTCATTCATAATTCAGTATGTATTTGAACCGATGCATCGCAAGTTAGGTTGGACTCTAAGGATGCTGCAGTGGGAATAATCAGTCCCTCAACTTAGCAATTTATATATTAATAAGGAAGATAGATTTTGAACAAGTAACGACCTATAGGTTAAGTATGAAATAGAAATACAGGTTGCATTGAAAGCATATCACAAAATATTTTAGGTGGTGTCAAGTTAGAGACGCTGACCCAGATTCTTGTGTAAGAGACTAGAAAGGCAATGGGGAAAGCATGAGGAAAAGAAAGCCAAGTGAGCTTACTGTTCATGGAAGGAGGCTTCCGCTTGTGCTAGAAAGGGTCACTGAAGCATCCGCTACACCTCAGTGGTGATCCTGAGCCATGTCAAATAAGTTGGGCTTCCGTCCTCCACACCATCGGTCACTGACAGGGCCAAATGTGGAGTAAGGGTGTGGGAATGGTGCTGAGTGTCAAATGTAACTCCAGATTTCTGCTATGTGTGGCTCTGGTAGCCTGAGAAGAGTGGACAGAGGAACTATCACAGGTGAAACCCATTTGAGGCAAAAGCCTATGAAGGCTGGTATGTGAGAAGTGATCAAAAACTTGAGGATGATCAGACACAACATGGACACTTGCTAGCACGCTGCTTCGGTCAACTGCATCTAACATGAAGTTTAACCGATTACAGCTTCTTCCAGATAGTGGGTTGTTAGGAGTTGCATGTGGAATGAAGAAAATGACCTGGAAGAGATTGTAATGATCAGAGAGCATTTAACTCTCAGACTGGGGACCACAGGACACGGTTTAAGTTGATCCAATTTAATGCAATTATGAACATACCTATATAGTTTGGCAAGGAAATAATGACAAGAATCTAGCAAGGAAGGTGAAACTCGATTCCAAAGCATACGTGACAAACAGCAGGAATACATGTGATAACATAGGGATTTACCTATGGGGGGAAATATTATCATCTATTAGTTATAAGTCTCCTGAGATATTTTAAAGAGGTTAGGAGACTGTGTTCCAGGTGAGAGACTGGCTATTGACCACCCTCCAGTGTGCCAGAGGGGGTGAGACAAGATAAAAAATAATCTTTTTATCTCATATCTCATTTCTCATCCCGTTCCCATGTCTCTCAGTGGGTGTCAAAATTTATAGGGGAATTTTACAGGAATTAGGGGCATGATCCACAACCCTTGTTGCTGCAGTTGGTCCCAGCACCAACACTGATTTTCATCTCCCTTTTCCTCTATTGTGTATTTTAAATTTCTTTCAATCTTAGTTACCATGTTGACTGACCCAGATGGATGACTTAGACTCTTGTGCTGTGATTGACATGCCCTTGTTTAGGCCATGGTTACTGTGATGACTCTTACGTAGTGAAACCGGGTACAGAAGTTCTATGCTTAGTTTGTGGAATGGCTTTTTTTAAATCATGAACTGGTAATGACTTTTGCCAAACATTTTTCTGTATCTACATGGTATCATCTAATTTGTGTAATGTACACTTAATTTTTTGTACGTTGAGCAAACTTTGTTGTCCAGATTGGGTTTTCTGAAAGCCAATCCTGAAACTGGTTTTGGGGTGATATTTAATTTTAGAAATCAGCAGCTATAAAAGTAAGGAAGGAAGCTCTGTATATAAGTATGAAATATCACTCTTTCTATTTTGTATTATTCTTTGCCCTAAAGCCCACTGAATTTGATATTAATAGTCATGCCAATTTTCTAAATCATATTGTTTGGGTGTTGTCTTCTTCCATCTTTGTAATTTCAGTCTATCTCTGTATATCACTTAAAAGTATATATCTAAGCCTGCCTTTGAAAAAATCAGATGTCACTTTCCCCTTACCCTGAACAATAATTTCCCAAATTTTTTAATTTCCCAAATTTAATAATTTTAATAATTTCCCAAATTTTTAAATTAATGAACTATATTTCTAGAGCAGTTTTAGATTCACAACAAGATTGAGTGCAAAATATCTCTGCATTTTGGTTCACATGCACCCCCTTTCCTTGTCTTAACTGGATTTTCTAGGACTTCCAGAGCAATGCTGAAAATCAGTGATGAGAGGAGCATTCTTTGCTTGTGCTTGCTCTAGGAGAGTAGACTTCTGCTTTTCACCACTTTGACATTATTACTAAATTTTGAAGATATTCTTTTTCAAGCTGAGGGACTTCTCTCTTTTCACATTTGCTGACAGTTTTTATATTGGATAAGTATAGGATGTTGGTCATTCTTTCTTGCATATATCTAGAATAAATCCTACTTCATTGTGGGATATACTTCCTGTTTTACATGGTTGCATATAATTACTAATATGTTGAGGATTTTTCTATTTTTATCATGTCAAATATTGGCTAATAGTTTTCTTGTGTTTCTCTAGTTGATATTGTAGTAATACCTGGTTCTTAGAATCAGATGTAAATATCCATACTCATTGTATCTTCTGGAAGAGATTATAATGAAGTGATATAATTTCTTCTTTGAATATTTGGTACTTTACCAGCCCTTTTGGGCTGAGTGTTTTTATTTTAGAAAATTATTATTGACTCACTTTAATATAGATCTACCCAGATTGTCCATTTCTTCCTGGATGTTTTGAAAGATTGTATCTTTTAGGAAACTGACCTATTTCATCTGTGTTATCAAATTTGTGGACATGGAGTTGTTCTTCAGTTCTCTGTTATTCTTTTACGTCTTTATTCACTTCTGATTCTAGTAATTTGTGTGTCTTTTTTTTTTTTTCAACTTAGCCTGGCTTTACAGCTTATCAGGAAAATTGAAATTTTCAAGTCAAATAGAGTCTGTTTCATTTTACATTATTTTCCCCAAATTTTTAAATGATTGTCTTAAGGATAAATGCGAGGCATATCTTGATTTATGTAGATATACTTTTTTCCTCTCTGCCTTTAGATTCAATCTTAATTTCTATTGTCCTATCATCATGTTTGCCAGTTCTTCTCTCTGCTCAAATCTGCCTTTGAATTTCTTTACTAATCACATTACATTACATTTACATTTACATAATCATTACCACATTAATGATTCTATTCTATTCTATTCTATTCTATTCTATTCTATTCTATTCTATTCTATTCTATTCTATTCTATTCTATTCTATTCTATTCTATTCTATTCTATTCTATTCTATTCTATTCTATTCTATTCTATTCTATTCTATTCTTTCTATTCTATTCATATATCATGCCTTTACCTTTTCTACATCTTTCTTTAACCAGCTTTAAGATAGTTGTGTGGTTTTTTTTCCTGAAGGGTAAAGGGGTCCAAGATGTTGGCATAGGAAAATCCCAGACTCACTTTCTCCCACAGACACACCCAGTCTACACTTGTCTATGGAACAATTCCCTCTGAAAAAGATCTGAACATATCCACCACCACAAAGGATAAAAGAGTCGTGGAAACAGGCAGGGGAGGCAAAGATAAAGACTACCAAACCCTACCTCTGTCCTGGTGACCCCAAATATGGTAAGCTCACAAAACTGGAACTTCTCCCTGAGGAACAAGGGATTTGTAACTCAAATCAAACACCTCATCCTCTGGGCTTGCACCAGAAGGAGAAGCCCCCTAAACTTCTGGGTGTAAGCCCCACTAATTTTCATAGCCATAGGACATAAAGGGCTTCAGAGAACTCTACATAGTCAACCTAGTTGGATCACATTGCAGACTCACATGCCTTGCACAGAGGCAACAGTTTGAAAATGCTCAGACTGTATGTGAAGGAGATTGAATTTGCTAGTCTTGAGATATGCCACAGAGTTGGCACCAACTGAGACTCTCCAGAGTTGGAGGTGTTTGTGGTTGCCTTTTATGAGTGCAGCAGCATAGAAGCAGTTTTTCTTTCCTTCCTTGCTTACACCAAGAGATACAGCAAACACAGCACTCACCTGCAGTTTGGATGAAACCAATGAGCACATGTACACACACTACTCTCCTAGTGCCTTACTGAACCTGGTAGGCACAACCAATCTATACAGGGAATTTTGGAATTTCCCTTGATAGTCTGACCCATGGTGCCTTGTATTTGAGTCTTTTTAGCACTATAACAATGGAAAGACAGCTCCTGGCCAAGTCTAAGCCCAAAAGCTCCACACACAGAAGATTGAAAATACCCCCAGCATTCCTATGAAGGAGCTCTGTTCATTGTCCTGGGGTTTTCAGCCTGAGGGTCTGATTTCAGATCTGTCCCAAAGCAAGAGACTTCTGAGGAGTTTTCAGGAAAGGTAAGCACGGGGCACTGTTTACTCTCCTTTGACCTTGCAACTGCTTATAGGTACATTCCAGAAAGGAGCTTAATTGTAGTGCTGAATTTTGTAACTTTTCCCAGGGAATCCCCCTCCCCCCAGATCTCCTGATCAGGCTAACCTGATCAGGGTTCACAATTGCAGTCCCACAGGATTACCTTTAAAAATACTGTCTGAAGATGTGATTTCCAATTAACCTGAAACTAGATGGTAACTAGGATTCTCCCTTTGGAATACTGAGAGTCCTCGACAATGGGAACCTATCAAACACAAAGCAGGCTGTATAGGTATTTGCAAAGTTTGACAACGAAGAACTGAGGGAAAATTGAATGGTAAGTTTCATCTCCTACACAATGTCACTTTTTAAAGATTGGGATATGTCACTTTTTAAAGATTGGGATATAAAAATGAACATTAAAAAAGGTATTTCAAATGAAAGAAAAAATATTAACGAAACGGATAATCTACCTGCAAAGAATTAAAAATTGTGGTCATAAAAGATACTCAGTTCTGGGAAAGAATGGATGAACATACAGAGAACTTCAGCAAAGAGCTAGAAAATGTAAGGAAATAGAGATTATAAATCACAAAGCTGAAGAATACAACAACTGAAATAAAATATACATTAGAGGGGTTCAACAGCAAATTAAGTGGATCAAGAGAGTGGATCAATGATCTAGGAAACAATTGCAGAGCAGCAAAAAGAATTTTAAAAATTAAAGATACCTTAAGGGACACAGGGGATATCAAGCAGAGTTGGCTTTTACATTATAGTTATTCCAGAAGAGAGAGAAATTTGTTTGAAAAAATAATGCCTGAAAACTTCCTTAATCTAGGGAAGGGAACAAATTCAGGTTCAGGAAGCACAGAGAATTCCAATAAGATAAACTAAAAGCAATCCACACTGTGACACATACTTATCTTTCATTTTTCATATTAGAATAAAGAGAAATACTGGATGGTCTCACATGAGGGATATAGGGAAAACAAACAACAAATGAGAAAAAATTTTAAATTGTCAACAGAACTGAAGCATAGAGCAAGGGAGGAATATAAGGGTAAATTGGGGGAGGGATGGGCACACAAGTGATTCAGATGGTTCCGAGGTGATAGGGTGGTGGGAGAACTTCAGGGTAGACATATAAAATAAAAAAGAAAATACATTAAAGAGAGAAACTTGAAAGTATCATAAGAATAATAGCTGCTTTTTCTGAAAAAAATCTTCACAAGTCAGATCCTTCAAAGTGCTGAAAAGAAAACTTCCATCCAAGAATGCCCTACATGACAAGGGTGTCATTCACAATTGAAGATAAGATAAAGTTTCCTGAACAAGCTAAAGGAGTTACACCAAACTACTCTTAAGAGAAATGTTAATGGGACCACTTCAGACTAAAAAGAAAAAACACTATGGCAATATATGAAAGTAAACATCTTACTGGTAAAGATTAAGGTGAGTGAATTTGTTATTTGCAAAATTACCAGGCAAAGTGCCAGGAAGGTTAAAAGACAAAAGTAGTGGGGGGAAAATTACTCAAAGAAAAACAGAAAATATAATGATGAACCATGTGATAATGAAGAACTGAAAATGTGTTGAGAGGTGAAATTTAGAAAGCAGTTACTATCTACTTAAAATAAATTTCTTATTATCTGTAGAGTATGCACTATATAGACTTTCATTTTTATTTTATTTTAATATCTGTAGAGTGTACACACTTTATAGTTTGTTATAAATGAATATCAGTGTATCCTTAAAGCAAAATCTTATAACAGATGCACAAAAGATACTGCAAAAGGACTAAACATAACATAAAGTCAGCCAGTCAGGAAAGAGAGAAGTAACAGGAACAACAAAAACCTTTAACCAGAAAACAATGATAACTAACCTATCAATAATCACCTTAATTATTAAGGAACTAAATTCTCTAATAAAAAGATATGACTAAGTTGATAAAATAACAAGATATATAACAAGATATATCTATTCAGATGTAAGGGCATAGAGACTGAAAGTGAAGGAGGGGAAAAGTATTTCATGTAAATGGAAAGAAAAAGCTGGTATAGCGACACTTATATGAGACAGAATAGGCTGTAAGGAAAGGTAAAAGTATACAGTAATAAATGGGGTAGTCCAACAAAAGAATTTAATATTTTCAAATATTAACAGACGTAAAGGGAGAAGTTGACAGCAATAAAATATGATGTTAATTACCTATTAATGTCAACGTACATAGATCATTGAGACAGAAAATCAATAGGGAAACACTGACTTTAAATAACCATAGACCATACTGACTTAACAAATACAACTGACCCTTGAACTATATGGGTTTCAATTGTGTCAGTTCACTTACATTCAGATTTGCCTGTGATCAGATGACATAAACACATAGTATTGACAAACTGACAAAAAAATAAAAAAAGGATTATATATGCATTTTTCTCTTGATTTTCTTAACATTATTTTCTTTAGTTTACTTTAGGAATGGAATTATAATCCATAGAGCATACCAAATATATGTCAGTCAGCTGCTATTAGTAAGGTTTCAAATAACCAGCAGGTTATTAGTTTGATTTTGACTGAGGATAGGGGGATAAGAGTTGATGTCCCTAACTTCTGTCTTGTTCAAGTGTTAATTATATGCAGAAATAATACAAATTAAAGAAGAAATGAATGAAGGAGACAAAGACAACAGGAAAAAATTTAACCCAACCTTTATTAAACATCAAAAAGGCTGAATTAAAATCATAAATGAAGGAGAAATTATAATGAAATATAATGAAATGAAATATAATGAAATGAAATAATGGCAAAAGAGAATACTGTGGACAATGAAATCCAACAAATTTGACTAGAAGAACTGCATAGATTCTTAAAATTCTACAATTTTCTAAGACTTAGTCATGAAGAAATAGAAAATTTGAATTTGAATTTTTGAAATAGAAAATTTGAAAACTTGAATTTTCCTCCTCAAGGAGGAGGAAACTGAAGGAGTCATAAAAACTTCCCCAATAAACAGAAGTCCAGAACCAGCTACCATTGTGGATGCTAGCACTCAAAGACAATTTAAAACCTATCCTTCTCAATTTTTTTGAAAATACTGGAGAGGAGAGAACACTTTCAAATTCATTTTACATGACCAACATTATCAAAACTAAACCAAGACATTACACAAAGGTAAATGCAGGCAATATCCATGCTGGATATAAATGCAAAAATCTTCAACAAAGTAATAGGAAACAATTCACCAAGACAAGGATTGTGTACTCTAATTAAGTAGGATTTATTATAAAGATGCAAGGATGGTCCAATGTATGCAAATAAATCAATAAAAAAGCATCATTAACAATATAAAATGTTAAAAATCAATCATCTCAACAGATGCTGAAGAAAACATTTGATAAAATTTAACATCAATTTATAATAAACTTTTAGTAAAGTGAATACAGAGGGAACACATCTCAACAAAATCGATGCCACAGATGGAAAGCTCATAACTAATATCATATTCAATATTAAAAAGATGAGACCAGGAACAAGACAAGGATGCTTAGTCTCTCCACTTTGTATTATTAAAAATCCTTGCTGAAACACTTAAGCAAGATAATGATATTCAAATTGAAAAGGAGAACTTGGTCTATCTTTGCAATGGCATAATTTATATGTAGAAAACCCTAGAGATACCAAAAATCTCTTAGAATTAACAAATTGAGTGGAGTAATATGGTACAAAATCAATATACATACCATCAGAAAAAGAAAATACCAAAAGAATATTTCTTTACACTTGCATTACAAAGAGTGATACATCATAATTGAAATAATTCAAGGTTAATACGTTTCCATATCAAAGTAATTCACCATGTGTCCAAAAGAAAGATAAAAATCATCAACAAAGAAAATATTTGACAATATTTAACATCCTTTTATGATAAAAAGTAATAGAGGCCATATATGACAAAACCATGGCTTACCTACTCAATGACTGAAAAGGAAAGCTTTTTCTTTAGGATCATTGGAAGTCCTTGCTGTAGCATTAGATGAGTGACATATAAAATTTAAATAGAGAAAGAACTATCACTATTTACTAATGGCATGATAAACATAGAAAACCTAAGGATTCCACTGAATCAATAAATAATAGTAAGTGGCAGATTGCAAATTCAAAATACAGAAATAAGTTGCATTACTGCACAAATGACGGGAGGAGAAAAAAAATCAAGAAAAATTCCATTTAGAATTTATTAAAAAGAATTGAAAACACAGAAATAATCTTATAGTATATGAAAGACCTATACAAGAAAACTTGAAGGTCAACATTTTAAGGTTAAAGGAAATGGAGAGATATGACTTGTTCATGGTTTGGAAGAATTAACATTGTTAAAATGGTTGTCTTGCCCATGCAATAATCAGATTAAAGGCAATCTTTATAAAAATATTAATGACATTCTTTAAATAAATAAAAGCAAACATTACTGAAATTTATATGGAAAAATAAAGATTCCCCCAAAGCCACAACAACTGGCTGAGTTCTTACATTCTCAAACTTGAAACTATACCATAAAGTAGTATTGAAATAAAAATAAAAAGACCAATAGAATACAACTGAAAATTCAGAAATAACATGCACATATGAACAGTAAATTTATGACAAAAGAATCAACAGTTTATAATAGAAAAAATACCGTTTCTTCATTAAAATGGTATTGAGAAAACTGAATTGCTGTATACTGAAGAATGAAACTGGACAATTATACCACCCACAAAATTAACTCATTTATGGACTAGATTTAAACTGTAAAACCACAAGATACATAGAACAAAACATTCACAAAACTCTTCACACTTGATTTGAGGATTTCCTTGGAGACTTGATTCCAATGGCAAGAGAGAAAGAAAAGAATATTAAACAAATGGGAATATAGCAAATAAAAGCTTCTGCACAGTGAAAGAACTATCATTAAAATGAAGATACATTTTACCTAATGAAATAAAATATTTATATATCATATATCTAACACCTAAGATGTACAAAGAGAAAAATGATATAATCAGTTTGTAGTAGAGTTAAACAGACACATCTCCACATAAGACAATCAGATGGTCAATGATACATTTAAAAAAATGCTTATTATTACTTTTAGGGGGATCCAAATCAAAACAACAAGAAATTTCAGACATCTCACACCGCTCATATCAAAAAGGCTAGAAACAAGTGTTGGTGGAGGATATAGAGGAAAAGGAACTCCCATGGGAACTGGGAATGTAGACTGGCTCAATCCTTACATAAAATAATGATGCATCTCAAAATATTAAAATAGATCTAATATATAATCCAGCAATTCAATTTCATTCTTAGGTATCTATCTGAAGAATGCAAAAAACTCTAGTTTGAAAAGATATGTGTTCATTGCATGATTATTTATAATAGTATGTGCTAGAAACAACTTTGCTGCTCAATAACAGACTAGTGGGCATAGAAGATGTGTCAAATTTACACAAAGAACCAATTCTCTACTACATAACAGATGACATCTGGTTATTTGTGACAACATGGATGGAACTGGAGGGGATTATTTTAAGTAAAAGGTCAGAAGGGGAAAGATCAATACAAGGTGAATTCACGTATATGTGGTTTATAAAAAAATAATAGAGAAAATTAAGCCAAAGATAACCCTGAAAGTCCTCCTGTGGAGATGAGGTTACCAGAAGAAGGGAGTACAGGTGAGAGCAAAGGGGTGAGGGGGCCCAGTGGACTATATAGTGGAGGATTATGGATGCTTGATGGTAGATGAGGTATGGTAAAATATCTGAGGAGGAATGAACCCACACTCCAATACTTATAGTGTTGAAAACCAATATTTTCTCAATAAAAATACAATTAAAAAGTACCTAGGAATAAAATTAACTGGTGAAGGGCCTTCACACTGAAAATTATATAATTGATGAAAGAAATTGAAGACAATGATCTAAAGATATTCAATGCCCATCGGATGGAAATGACAGTTGAAAATACCCATATGAACACAAAGCAATAGATTTAATGTAGTTGTTATCACATGCTAATAATTTTTTGGCCAAAATAGAACAAACAACACAAAATGTGTAAGGATTCATGGAAGACCTTGAATAGCCAACAATCATAAAGAATAAAATAAAGCTGGAGGTAGAACTCCCTGATTTCATATTACTACGCAGTGGCAGTAATCAAAATAGCACTATATTGGTAAATAAAATAATGCATAAATCAGTGGAACAGAAAGTGAGATCCCAGAAAAAAATCCAAAATTATATGGTCAATTAATTCATAAAAAGGAGGGAAGAATATAAAGTGAGGAAGAACTCTTGTCATAGTGCTTGGTACACTGTATAGCTGCATACAAAAGAATAAAATTAGACCACTATCTTAATCTATTTTAAGAGTTAACTCAAAATAGATTAAATTGTTGAATGGGAATGTGTTTAACTGCAAAATTTGTAAAAACAGTGATCTTGGGAGTTGAATTTTTTAAAATTTCTTCTGAAAAAAGCAAAAATATCTAGATAAACCATCAAACTAAAAAGTTTCCACACAACAAAGGAAAGCATATGCAAAAATAGCTTATTAAATGTGTGTATTATTTCCAAGTCATATCTGATAAGGGCTTAAAATCTCAAATATATGAAACACAAAGTTCAGTAAAAGTTATATTAAAAAGTGAGCAGAGGATCTAAAACTTTTTTTTTCAAGAAGACACAGATGGCAGCAGGTACATTAAAAGATGCTCAACATCACTAATTAGAAATGTAATCAAAAACCTTTGAGATACTATCTCACACCTGTTAGAATGACTGTAAACAAAAAGAAAAGAAATAACAAGTCTTGGTAAAAATGTAGAAAAAAAAGGGAACCTTCGCTGTTGGTAGAAATATAAATTGGTGCAGTCACTATAGAAAACATTATGGCTGTTCTTAAAAAACTTAAAGATAGCAATGCCATATGATCCAGCAATTCCACATCTGGTTGCTTATAGAAACAAAACAAAACACTAATTCAAAACATTACCTTAATTCCACCCCCCATCCCGCCCCAGGGTCATCACAGCTTTTCACAATAATCAAGCTGGAATATTCACAATAGCAACAGTTGGAAGTAATGCATCTACTCATGGATGAATGAAGAAGTTATGTGTACACACACAATGGAGGATTACAGAAAAAGATGGATAAAATCATGTCATTCGCTGCAACATGGATAGACCTTGAGAGACTAATACTAAGAAAATCAGAAAAAAAAATACCATATGATTTCATTTCATGCGGAGTCTAAAAATAAATGAACAAAACAAAATTCACAGATACAGCAAAATGCGTGAAGAGGTTCAACAGGGTAAATTCTAAAATTTAACTGCAGACTGTGACAGGTGGTAACTAAACTTACTGGGGTGATCATTTCATAATGTATACGCATATCAAATTATACTGTATAACTGAAACCAAAGTAATAAATCAATTGTAATTATTCCTCAAAAAATTTTTTTTAAAAAGGGAACAAATTGTTTTCTGCATTGCAAAGAACTCATGGTTCCAGGAGAACACATAAAGAAATTTGAACAATTTCATTAGACTTCCACTTATTTTCAGGAAATAATATGTTTTGGGAGGAGGGAAGAGGGAGGAATTACTAGTTTGAGCTACTTCTATTTTTGTTGTAATGACACTTTAAATACTGGCTACAAAAATTTTCAGAAAAACTCCATAATTTTACCACTCAAAATAAACAATGATTATGCACCATGATTTTCAATCATTTTGCTTATGGGCAATATATAGACACGTATAACATTTCTTTATAAAATTGGTATCAACGTCTCATATAATTTCAGCTCCATTATATTTCATTAAAATTTTGAAGTTTTTTCTTTTTCTTCATCATATTTAAATTTATTTTGTCCTAGTTTTCTATCTGTACTATTGTGTTACTGAATTATGCATCTAGTGCAGAAAATTTTTATTTCATTGTAAACATCCCTGCAGAAATAGCCCTTCACTTTATTCACCTTAAGCCAACACACGACTTATACTTTCTAAGCTGCTCTTACCAAGTCCCCAAGGAATAAGGTTGCTGCCATTAACACCTCCTAGGAGCAACAGACTAGATACAAAATCGTGCAGTGAAGATAGCAAATGGTTCCATCTAAAATTGGAGATGCTATTTGCAGGATGGGAAAAGGGGCAAATAAATAATTTCTCTGTACGAAGTGACAACTAATATTCAGATATTGGAAAACAGTCAGCAATAGTGAATGGCATCATTGTCAATTCAGAATAATCTCTATAGCGAAGGCCTTGAATTTTGGATGAAAGAAGAAGACAAAAGATGAGCAGTTCAGACAGGAATCTGACTGAAATGAAAAATTACTGAAAAAATTTCAGAGCTTTAAACTTCAAATAACATTTAGCATTAGCATTGCTTGAATTTACACAACCCTAGATTTTGATGAAGAAAACTGATTAAAGGCAAGAAAGCTATTTTAGGATTAAATCTGTGGATTGAGAAAGTTCTCATCATGGATTATCAGTATTCATATAAATGAGACTTGTAGCATCTGTTGATGAATGACTATATCACATTTTATTTTATTACTTTTTCAAATAATTTTGTTGTTTACATATTTTATATTTACATATTTGTATGTTTACATGTTTATGTGTTTACATATTTATATGTGTTTACATATTTATATGTATATATATATACACACACATTTATATATAATGTAATTACATCCCCCAGGGTTCTTCCACCACACAGAAACCCCCATCTTGATTCTCTCACGTTCTTCCCCTCCCTGATTTCTCCCACTTCCCTCCCATTCTCTAGTTGTTAGGCCCAGTTCTGTTTTTATCTTATTTTTGACTTTTTTCTTGGCCTTTTGTTTGTTTTGCCTATATCCCATCTATAGGTGAGACCATATGCTTTCTGTTTTTTTCTTTCTGACTTATTTCTGTTAATATGATTCCCCCTCGGTTCATCCATGTTATCACAAACACTTCATATTTGTTGAGTTTTATTGCCAAATAATATTCCTTGTGTAAATATACCACATTTATTTTTTCAACCACTCATTATCTTAGGGATATTTGGGTTGTTTCCATGTCCTATTTTAAATAGTGCTGCGATAAAAACCAAGTACAGGTGTCTTTTTGAATAAGTGTTTTGGTGTCCTTTGGGTAGTATCACAGAGGTGGGATTGCTCAATCAAATATGGTCATCCTACCAAAAGCAATGTACAGATTCAATGCACCTCCAATGGAAATTCCAATGACATTCTTCAAAGAGAATAAAAATTACTGAAATTCATATGGAATAATGAAAGACTTTGAATATCCAAAACACTCCTGACCAAAAGAAGAGAGAATGGAGGAATTACAATCCCAGGCTTCAAATTATACTACAAAGCCACAGTAATTAAAACAGCATGGTACTGAAGCAAAAACACAATCAGACAAACAGAACAGAATTGCATGCCAACAAATAAAGTCATACATGTATGGTCAACTAATACTTGACAAAGTGGCAAAAAACATGTAAAAAGGATAGCCTCTTCAATAAATGGTACTGGGAAAACTGAACCACTACATACCAAAAAAAAAAAAATTAAATAAACCTAGACAACTCTCACACCATGTACAAAAACAAATCAAAATGGATAAAAGACCTGGATGTAAGATGAAAAACCATAAAATATATAGAGGAAAATATGGGCAAAACACTTCAGCACTACACTTCAGAAACTCCTGCCAAGACACATCTATAGATGTTTAAAAAATGAAAGAAAACATAAACAGCTGGGACTACATGAAGTCAAAAGCTTTTGTGTAGCATAAGAGACAATAACCAAAACAAAAAGAAACTGAACCAAATTGGAAAAATTTTTTGCCCTCCATACAAGTGATAAGGATCTAAAAACAAAATCCACAAAAAACTCACACAACTTAGCAAAAATTCCAGTCAAAAAATAGGGATAAGAATTAAAAAGACACTTCTCCAAAGAGGAAATACAAATGGTCAATAGGCATATGAAAAAATGCTCAACATCATTAGTAATCAGGGATGTGAAAATCAAAACCACAATGAGATACCATTGTACACCAGTAAGAATGACCCATATAAAAAAAACGGGCAACAATATGTGCTGATGTGGTAGTGGAGAGAAAGGAACACTCTTGTGCTGCTGGTGGGTTTGCAAACTGATTCAGCCACTATGGAAAGTGATGTGTGTGGAACCTAGAAGCAGGTAGAGAGATGGAGCTTCAGATAAGAGGAACATAGATGTTTAAAAAAATCTTTCTATCTTTCTAGCCCACTCTGGCACACTAGAGGGTGGTCAATAGTCAATGTCTCACCTGTGACACAGTTTCCTATCCTCTATGTAATGTCCCAAGAGACATATGACCTATTAGTAATGTCTGTTGCTCCCAAAGTTATATTCTCCTGTTATCGTACATTCCTGCTGTATGTCCCATATGCTTTGTCACTCCTCATTACATCATTGTAACATTTCCTTGCTGGGGTATATAAGGGGTTTCACAGCTTCATCAAAGTTGGACCTGGACATGCTTCCCAGGATCCCCATTCTGTGGGCTAGCCTCACAGATCACTATCAATCTCTTCCGACTCAATTTAATCTTCATTCCACAAGCAACTCCTAACAGTTGTGGAGTACATTTAAACCACTGAGAATGGAACTATATTACATTTTAATTGAAGTTGTGGGAAGAAACCCATATCTAACAAGTAGAGTCTTAAAGAAGTTGTCAATAGTGAAGATGATGACAAAGAAAGAAGGTCAATGTATGTACAATTTCTAATACATGTTGTGTATGAGTTTGCTTTTGTCATTAAAGCCAAAATATTTTAGGAATAACATTGAGGCAGGTGGCCCATCTTAGCATGTCAGAAAACCTCCTGCTGGGAAGGTATATGGAGTGGCTCTCCAGGCTTCTTCATGGTGACATTTCCTGTGGTGGGGGAAATGGTCTCCTTTTCTCTGCATTCTTATGATCTCTGGTTTCAGTGTCTCCTTTTTCTTATTGGCTGTCTCTTTCATTCATTTCGATGTCTGTCCCATGGTGCTTTTTCTTAGCCTTAAAGGTCTGGCATCTTGCATTGGGAGACCATCACTCAGTAGTTGCCAGTCTGGTCAGCCTGGTCTGCTGCCCCCAGGAACATGGGACTTCACCCAGGAAACCTCCTCAACAACCGGCAGTGATAAAGGAACTGGAGTGACTGGTGGGGTGGAGGAGGCAGGGGAAAGGGAGGGGGGAGGACCATGCCTATAAAAAAAGAAAAAAATAAATAAAATTATCAGTGGAAATATTTAAAGATTAAAAATTTTAAAAATAAATGTTACTAGTAAATTCTCCTGCGGGGGGTGTAGGGCAGATTATTTTAGAACAAACATGGTACCACAAATGTGTATGTTGTCTATTAGATGGCGAGCTTTTCCCACTCAAATTAAGTTCAAAACTGTGGTTTAGTGCCCATGTCAGATTTCAACTTTCAATCAACCTATAATTTAGATCAAGTCCAGGTGCTGTATTAGGTGCTTTCATTTTATACAAATACTTAGAGTAATTTCACTTCCACTAAGAGCAACAAAGGTTCCATGCCCCATCCTGGTCCAGAAATATTATAAGTCCTTGCCTCAAAACAGCCAAACCTATGTTCTAACAGGCACAACAATAACTCAGGAACCCTAATCATATGTAATAACAACTTGTAGTAAAATAACTAAGAGGAGGTGACAAAAGTATCTATATATACTTATATGTATACAAGAGATATATTATTTTTGGTTGTTTATATGTTTTAATAATTATGTACTGAACAGTCAGCTTATATAACTCATAGAAATCTAACAGTGAACACAGGTATGCAGCAAAAGTCACTGCAGTACCCGACTGAGTTTCCTTCCACTGTCCTCATCTCAGAACTTTCCCATGATGCTCCTTACCCTTCAAGTAAAACCACTGTTTTTGAAGTTTTACAAAGGAAACATGAGTTATTTTGTAACCCTTATTTTCTAATTTTTTTCATTTAACTTTTTTCTTACATCATCATAGTCCCCATATTTCTCCCACCATTATCACTCATGACCCGTCACCATAGACCCTTGTATTCTTTCATCCCAATTCCTCCCCCTCCATCCTACTCCTTTGCTATATGTTTCTTTTCTTTTTTTATTTCTTTTTTTTTTCAGTTTTGTGATCTCTTTATTAATGTACCAGAGGCAGAGAAAAATGCATTTATAATTTCCCCTTAATGGCTGGTGGAAAGTATTTAATTTTTATTAATTTAAAAAATTTCTTCATATATAAATTTCACATATTTATAATCCCAGGAATTCACCCCCCCACCCTCCCCACCATCCCTACCCTCCCACCCTCCACCCTCCCCACCATCCCCACCAACCCCTAACCAAAGTTGTGTGCTTCAGTTTGGTGGTTAGCTTGTTTTGACTTTTCCTCATGGTTGTTGTTTATTTTTTCCCTATATCCCATATATTAGTGAAACCATTTGGTTTCTGTCTTTTTCTTTTTGACTTGTTTCTGCTAATATGATTTCTTTTTCTTTTTGACTTGTTTCTGCTAATATGACTTCTTCTAACTATATCCATGTTATCATAAAATCATCAAATTTGTCATTTTTAATTAATGAGTAATATTCCATTGTGTATATATATCACATCCTTTTCACCTAGTCATCTGTTTCAGGGCATTTAGGTTGCTCCCACGTCCTTGAAATTATAAATAGTGCTGCAGTAAACATCCTAGCACAGGTGTCCCTTTGTACCATTGAGGTCTCTTTTGGGTAGATTCCCAAGAGAGCAATTGTTGGGTCAAATGGTAGTTCTATTTTCATTAATTTGAGGGTCCTCCACACAGCTTTCCATAGTGATTGGACCAGTTTATAGTCCCACCAGCAGTGTAGGAGTGTTCCTTTCTCTCAACATCCATGCCAGCACTTGTTGTTGCCCGTTCTTTGGATGTGGGCCATTCTTATTCATGTAAGGTAATATCTCATTGTGGTTTTGATTTGCATTTTTTTTTTGAGACTAGGTCTCGCTATTTTTGTCTGTGGAACCACAGGCTCATGTTGCCTGGGGTACCACAGACTCAAGCAATCCCCAGCCTCAGCTTCTCAGGTAGCTGGGATTACAGGTACATGCCACCATGCCCAGCTATTTTTTTGGAACTAGGTCTTGCTACAGGCCCCAGGAAGGACTTGATCTGCGATTCCTAGCTCCGGCCGCTTCATAGGCTGAAGCTTACAGGCACGAGCCACCATGCCCGGCTTGCCTGTTGGCCATTTGTATTTCCTCTTTGGAGAAGTGTCTTTTTAGTTCTCTCCATTTTTCAATTTGGCTTCTTGTTTTGCTTGTGTTTAGTTGTGTAAGTTCCTTGTGGATCTTTGTTATTAAACCCTTATCACTCTTGTGGAGGGAAATTTTTTTTCCCCATTTGCTTGGGCTTCTTCTTTTTATTTTTTTCTGTTGTCTCTTTTGCTGTACAGAAGCTTTTTGGTTTGATATAGTCCCATCTGTTTATGTTTTCCTTCCTTTTTTTTTTTTTTTGCCATCTGTAGATGTGTCCAGAAAGGGATTTCTGAATTGTAATTCACAGAGGGTTTTGCCCAAGTTTTCCTATAGGTATTTTATGGTTTCAGGTCTGACATCTAAGTCTTTTATCTGTTTTGAATTGATTTTTGTACATAGTGTGAGGGAGTTGTCTTGGTCCATTTTTTTGCAGGTCTTAGTCCAATTTTCCCAGCACCATTTATTGGAGAGGTTATCTTTGTTCCAATGTAAGTTTTTCACTCCTTTGTCAAAGATTAGTTGACTATAAATGTGTGGTTTTATTTCCAGGCACTCCATTCTGTTCCATTGGTCTGATTGTCTGTTTTTGTACCAGTACTACACTGTTTTAATTATTATGACTTTCTAGCATAGTTTGAAGTTTGGAATTATAATACCCACATTCTCTTTTTTTCTGTTCAGGAGGCTTTTTTATATTGTAATGAGGTCTTTTGTTATTCCATTTAAATTTCAGTAATTTTTGTTTTACCTCTTTTAAAATGTCATTGGGATTTTTATTGGGATTGCATTGAATCTGTAGATTGCTTTTGGTAGGATGGCCATTTTGATGATATTAATTCTCCCAATCCATGAACAGGGAATGTCTTTCCATTTCGTTGTGTCTTCTATTAGCAGTGTTCTAAAATTTTCTTTGTATAGTTCTTTCACATGTTTTATTGGGTTTATTCCTTCATAATGAAAGGACAATTTTTCTGGGTAGAGTATTCTTGATTGGCACTTTTTTGTCTTGGAGTGTTTTGAAGATGTGGCCCCATTCTCTCCATGCTTGGAGTGCCTCTTCTGAGAAATCTGAGGTCAGTCTAAAGTGTTTTTCTTTGTGGATTATCTGTTTCCTCTCTCTTGTTATTCTCATAATTTTTCCTTTATATTTGGCTCTTGAAAGTTTTACTATGATGTGTCTTGCTCTGTTTCTACTTTCATTAGAGTGCTTTGGTGTCCTTTTTGTTTCCTGTATGTCTATTTTCATTTTTCTTCAGGTTTGGGAAATTCTCCTCCATTATTTCATTGAAAAGCCTTTCAGATCCTATGTCTTTCTCTTCTCTTTCTGGGATTCCAATTACTCTTAAATTTGTTTTCTTTAGGGTATCTGACAGATCTCTGATTTTTTTCTTTTGTCTTCTTACTTTGTTTTTCTCTCTTCATTCTCTCTACTTTTGTATCCTCTAGTGTGCTGATTCGTTCTTCTATTTCTTCTAATCTGCTTTCCTGGCTCTTCCTTGCATTTTTGAGCTCTTCTATTGCTCCTCTTATACACTGTATTTCCTGCAACTTCTTATTTAGGGCTTCAATTTCATTTTTCTGTTTGTCAATGATATTGCTCATTTTGCTGCATTCTTTTCTATATATTTCTGCTACTTCTTTTAGTTCATTGAAAGCTTTGAATCTCTTAATTTCCCCATTTTCCCCCTCTTCCTTGGCCTCTTTGTGTGCTTTTATCACGTTGTCTCTGAATTTTTGTCTGACATATGAAACATTTCTTCCATGTCATCCATGTTGGTTTCTGCAGATTGTTTATCCTTTGTTGTTGAGTTATTTTTCTTAGGGTTTGCTTGAGTATTTGTATTCTTCCTCCTTCCTGTGTTTTCCTTTTGAACTTGCTCTATGTATTGAGTGACTACTGCTCTAGTATTAGATGGCATTAGTTGTGGTAATTCTGCCTTTATGCTTTTGCTGCTGTAGTGATTATATCTTGTTTCAGTTGGCTATTTTGGGGGACAAGTTCCTTTTCATAGAGTGGATGTGGTGACTAGATGTGGTTTCTATTGTATTGTCCATCTGCTTTTTTTTTGTTGTTTCTCCTCTTTCAGATTGATGGGTCTTAAATATTTTTTAGTGCCTCCAAGCATCTAGTACTTGTCATATAACCTTTTTTGACTAGGGTGTCTTGATGCTCTTGGGTAGTGAGTGTTCTTGTTTCTCAAGTCTGCACTGGTGCCACACAGCAGTGCTGGTGCTTCTGGTCTGTTGAGGTGTGAGCTGGTCGCCTCAAGTTGTCTTTCCCTGGGCCAGTAAAACTCAGTCTGCGCCTAGCCTGAATGGCAGGAGCCCATTCACTTGCAAAGCTTGTGGTCCCACCCTATCTCTCAGGTGTGTTACCTTGGCAACTGGAAAGTAGTCAGGTACTGGCTCAGCCCTCACCTGAGCCCCACCAGCAGCTGGGGTAAAAGCTTATCACCACTGAGTTGGATGTCCCTGGGCCAGTAAAACTCAGTCCGCACCTCAGCCTGAGCCCCACTGGGCTATTGGGGTGCAAGCTCGTCGCCTCCAAGTTGTCTTTCCCTGGGGCAGTCTGTTGCATTTCTATGTTCAGATTGTTGAACTATTTCTTTTCCTTGGTTGATATATTCCAATTGAAAGTGAGGCCATCCAGCATTTACTTTTTTTTTCTTCTGACTAATTCATTGAGCATAATCCCTTCTAGCTCCATACATGTTACTGTGAATGGTATGAGTTTGTCCTGTCTTTATAAAAAAAAAAGTTGTGGGAACTTTGGACAGTGCTGAAAAGTTTGTCCCCCTTTTTCCTTAAACTTTAGACTCATATATATATACAAGTAATAATAAACATTCCAAGAAGTCAAGCAGTAAACGGTAAACTATTTTTGTGTTCAGAATACACACTAGAAAAATGCTGAACTAGACTCTTAATTAAACACAGGTGGTTTATGGAGGTGACCTGACCTGATTGAGCACTTATATCTTGATCTGCAGCAAACAGATACACACTTCCCATCACAAAACATCTTTGATTCAGTTACATGCCTAAGGTTTGTTGACTGAACAAGAGCAATCATTTTATAATGGGTACTCCATAAATTAGTCCTAAAGGGAGTGTCCTAACAACATATGAATCCTAATGCAATATTTGGGGTCAAAAATGAGGACTCAGTGGGCTGTGACTCTGGCTAAATAAAATCAGACTCAATAGGGAAGGTGATACTGTTAACCAAAAACAGTTTCTTTAGTTGTTTTCACTAGAAATTTAAAATTGAGATATAGTCTTGGAATGAATTTCCTGAACCAAATTTGAACATTGGTGAGCTTCTTAATACATGTTTCTAAGAAAGGACCTTTGAAGATAAATCACTCATATTCTTTTCCAGAATCATTATGATTGATCATGCCAGAAAAAACCATATTCAGACATGCCACCAGAATCCTAGACATATGGTATTTGTCAATGCTTTACCATTTAAAGACTGAGTTGGAAATAGCAGGGAGTTAGTTACAATAGGATCAGGGCTTGGGTGGATCAACTCTAAATATCTATATACAGTGATCATGTGAAAATAATTGGGATATATATATATATATATATATATATATATATATATATATACTTACCAGCTAACCAATCCAAACACTTGTATTTGAGACATTCTTGTGTAATCTTGGTCTAAAGTTTATGGAGTTAGTGTCTGGTTTAGATATACCAAGTCACTTTAATGAGCCATCTAGATTCAATGAAAATTAAATTAGATATATAGTTATATTTTTTCACTAAGTATTTGTTAGCTAGCAAGAGCCAGTAAATGGGCAATTATCATAACAAGGCAACTAGAAAGGTAGATGTCCGCAAAATGCTTTCACTTCTGACCACCTAATGTTCAACCAAGCATCATGATTAGAGATCAGATAGTCTTAATAGCCATATGTACTTTAGAAATTTAACAAAAATCAGTGTAACAATTGGCAGGAGATGAGCAAAATGATTGTTGACATTCATCAAATACTAAGTATTTGCCTTCAGATGGCTTGATTTGCCCCAAATCTGATTAGTCTCTCAGACTGCTGAACCAGACAGTATACTAAGCAGTTAATAAACTTGCCCAGAGTGCACAACAGTCAGTGATAGTCAGGATTTGATTTCAAGCCATCCACCTTAATCACTAATCTTTACTGTCTCTTATATCTTTCCTTTCTGAGAGCAAAGCTTGATATGCCAGTGTCAAACAAAAGGGTGGCTCTCTAAGCATAACATGAGGATGGAGAAATAGGGAGGCTAAGAACCAAGGGAAAGAACAGGCATAGAAGGCTGTGGTTGCCCAAGAGAGCACTTTCCGGCTTCTCAGGGTAACTCACTACCTGCTTGATCTTTGAAGCCATTCTGAGTCCCCTATTATTCCTTAGCAGTTAGTCAGTTAGGCCACATGGTCCATGCACAGGGAGGCCTGTGTATTGAAGGCAAGGTAGGTGAGTATGAATATTGCCTACTACTGACAAATTCTGATCAGACCAAATGTGTCAGAGTGATTTCACAATGAATTTTCTTAATGTCGGTGATGGTGTGAAAATGATGCTTCCATTCAGTGTTGTTTACAAACTGGTATATTTAACTTGTCTATCATAAAGCTTTCCTATAGTCAGAGAAAGCCGTATATATCAAAACATTTTTTAGAATTAAAAGGGTCTTGAATATTAGGTCAATTTCATATGTGGATATTATACAAAAACAGTGGAAAAGTAGTTGCATGGTGCTGGGGGAGGAGAGAGTTTGGTAAATGGTATTCAATGACCATGTTGGATCTGATGAACAATATTGATAATATTGATCTTAACACTGTATTGTAAACTGAAATTTGTCTAGAGTGGAACTTAAAAGTTCTCAAAATATTTGAAGTGATGGATATATTAACTATTGGGGAGAATCTTCTGCAATGTTTATATAGATTATTGAGTCAGGTACAATCAGAAGTTATGAAGCAGTCTACCAATGGCAGATCTGCTGCAGAAGAGATCCTGGCCTTTTTATTGATAGAATAATCAACATCAATCCCATAGGGATGGGGGTGAGAGAGATGGGTAGGTGAAACTGATACTATGCTAATGTCAGGTTTTAGGGGGGGTGAGTCTGCTAACCAGATATGTGCTTCATCATTGAATATTATAATCCAACCATACTCCCACTCCCTTCTCATAATTCCATTTGTATCAACAAAGCATTGCATTGCACGGATCAGTCTCTGGGATGCAATGTAAAGTCATACATCTATCAATAACTTTCCCAACACCCCTTTACCCCCGACCCCTTATCCCCTTCACCCACTCACCCCCTTGGTGTTCCAGATCACACCTTGTGATGTATGCTCATTATTCCAGGGCAACCACATGTCTTGCACTTGTTTAACTGAAAAGGAGCCTTGTGGGGGTGGTGCAATAAATTCTTTTTGATTTGCTGTCTGGTTGATTGCCTTACTCTGACTTTTGTATTGAGAAGTCAAGCTGCATGGAGGGCAGCCAGTTCAGGCCTACCAGGCTCACAGTGGATCAAATTACCATGATATGTATTTTAACTATCTTAGTTTTCATAGTCAATTATGCCTCCATAAAGCTGGAATTAAAAAAAAAATTGAATACATTGAAGGGTTTTAAAGAAACAGATTTGTTTTAAAGAAACAGATTACTGACTTTATGATAACTAACAGCATAAAGGTTGTCCTTGTTGAGTAATTGTCTTCATGACCCCAGTTATACTTAATTATATTTTCAGGAAATCTTAGGAGTCTTACGCTATGACCTTATCTTATCATAGAAAAAAAATTAATGGGTACTTTATGGAATGAATGAATAAAAATGCCTTATTTATTCAAAAACATGATCCAATCTGATAAAATATGTTTTGGAATAAATGTTCACAAGGCACGTTGGCTGGTGTCATTTTTCAAAGAACTGAGCAATAAAATTATTTCATCTGGGAAAAATGACTTAGGAGATTTCGATGCATACACTGAGATTTGAAAAGCATATGTGGAAAATGAAGATCACCTTTAGTATGCTTTTCTCTGACAGAAAGTAAAAACAGTGTCATCAATCGGACTGAGAGTGTTTAAAATTGTTATTTTGTGACTTCATTTTAAGCTGCTTCTATTATATTTCCATGTTGGAGCCCTGACTTCTAACAATGAAGCTGTTACACTTACACAGTCAATTTGACCCTGTGTCTGAGAGATGAGCTAAGGTGGCATATCAGTTTAACTTCCTCATGTCCACACACAGTATTAGTAGTGAGTTTGATAGAATCATGATCAAAATTAGAGAAGATATGCAACTTATTCTGGGTATATTTGGTAAGCTACCTATATTCAAATTTACCAGGCAAAATTAGGAAAAACAAGAGTTCAAGGATATAATCCACAGATCATAAAGATAAATGCAATAAAATTAAATCAAATAGACATATTTATATCAATAACCAGATTTCGGTTTCGTTACTTTTGCTTTTTTTCCACTTTCTTTCTTTTCCATTTTCTTTCTTTTTCTCTGCTTTTTCTCTTGGTTAATTTGGGTTCAGTTTGCTCTCTTTTTTAGTCCCCTCCCCCCCTCAAAGTGGTGTATAGTTCCTAGAAAGACTGTGATCAGGTTGATATGTGGAGTGGGTGGAGAAAGGTCCACTTCTATCTTCAAGTTCTAAAATTCATTTAACACATTAACCTCAGACAAAGTACATATCAGACATTAAACTGTAAGAACTGATACACAACTTAATCTTGGCCAAAAGACCCGAAGATAAAAAATTTCCCTTATTTTCCTACCATTTTAAGAAGGAAGCTTATATTATTTATTTTTTTTACTAATGTGTTTAATACAATAAATTTGATCCATGCACTACTTTAACTGCATCCTAAGAATTGTGTCAAAACATTTCAATTTCATTCAGTCTCTAAAACCTGTTTGATTTTGATTTGTTCTCTAAACCAGTGTTATCATGGAGGAGCTGTTTATTTTTTGGAAGAATTTTCCAGATTTCTCTCACCAATGGTTTTCTGATTTAGTCCCAGGTTTGTAATATAGCATAACTTGCATGATTTGAACACTTCTTATTGAGACATGCGTTATGACTATGATATGGTCTATCTTGGTAAAAGTTCTATGGACACTTGAGGAGAATGTCTGTGTTACTATTACTCAGTGGAAAGTTTTGAAACTATTCATTTGGTAAAATGTATTTATGGTGTTCAATTCTTATGTGCCCTTCCTTCTGTTTATCTTTTTACCAAGTAAGAAATCTCTAAATAGAACTGAAAATATCACTGCTCCTTTCCTTTCCATTTTTCTTTCATTAATCTGTAACTTTGGTCTTGGGTACATAGACATCTATGGTTATAATACACTATTATTATTATACCATTGTTATATCACCATTACACCATTATTATATTAATAAAGTAGACACTTTTATAGCACTCTATAGCACTTTATATAGCACTCTAATTTTCTTTATATTAGCTTAGCTCTCTCTATATTCTCCTATCATCTGACTTTACCTTATCATCTTTATGTTTGAAATAAACTTTTTGCATACCATATATTATTATATCTTGCTTTTTAATGTAATCTGATACATCTGCCTTTTAATTGAGGTGTCATGACCATTTATATTTAATATGATTAAATAATATTTTAGATTTAGTTCTACCATCTTATTTTGATTTGTCCCTTCGGATCATTGCATCCTTTTCCCTGAAATAACTGGTTAATTTTTAGTCCATTATGTTTCATCTATTGGCTTGATTATCCATCTTTTTCTAGTGGTTATTTTATAAAAAACTTAAATAACTATTTACACCTAAGTTTAAGTAATACTGTATCACTTTAAGTATAAAAGAATAATCAAGTAATACTGTTTCACTTTATATACAGAAGAAACATTTTGTGATATTATTTCATTTTTCCCTCTCCTGAACACTGTTCTATTTTACCACATCATGTTTTCTCATGTACTATAAATATATAATTCATGTTTTTGTTTTTAACAGGAATCTTTCTCTGTAAAGTGGTCAGATAAATCTCATGAGGTTTATCCTTCACATAAACTATTTGACTTTGCTTTTGCTTTTGTATCTTCCCTGAAAATGTAAGTTATTCTTAGTTCACAGGCTATAAAAATTAGGCTGCAGGACAGATTAGGTCCATGAGCCTTATTCTGTCAACATTTGCCTTAAGGACCCTGTAGCTTTTCAAGTGAATTAAAGGAAAATAAAACTTTATATTTGCACACATATCTCCTATTTCCAATATTACTTATTTTTCTGTGGTAATATTGATTCTTATCACTTATATTTCCCTAATTATGGAATGAGTTTATTTAATATCACATGTACATTTTTAAATTCAGTTTTTTTATGTCTAAAAATGTGCTTGTTAATTCTTGGATAATGAAAAATATTTTTAGTCCATAACTCAATTGTAAGTTGGCAATATTTTTTCTTTCAATATGTTGAAACTGTTCTAAAATATCTTTCACTTGTTTACATTGTTTCTCATAAGTGCCTATCAGTCTTTCATCTTATGTATATAACTTTTTTCTGGCTAATTTTAAGATTTTTTCTTAAAATTGCTTCACTAGCTAAGCAATCTGAAAATAAAGTAACTTGCTATAGCTTTTCTCATCTTTTTTTACTGTCTGCAGTTTATTGAGTTTTCTGATTATATGAGTTTATACCTTTCCTTCAAGTCTAGAAAAACTACCCATGATCTATTCAAGTGTTCTCTGAAATACTTTTCTCTGTGATTCCAACCACACATACAATGGGATAATTCTATTACCTTTGTTCATTTTATTTTGGTCATGGAAGGAGATATTTTTACTGTATACAAACTGCTTTTGAAGTCACAGGTAATGTAGATCAACAAGGCCATTCTTGGGGTGGGGAGGGTGGAGGAAAGCTAGAATGTGGTATAGCCTACAAAATCACTGATACAAGTCTCTTCAGCAGAGTAGGGCATTAAAAATGATTTTGTGTATGTGTCACAAGAATAGATTTTCAGAACTTAAAGACCTTGAAGGCAAAGAATAGGAAAATGCAATGTTGTGACACTGATTCAAAAAACAATAACAAACCAAAGGCATTTGGGGTACAATCCAGAAAACCGAACATTGACTAGATAATAGATAATGAGATTTTTAATTTGTGCATTATGATTAAGGATTGATGTGAGTTTAGATAAATGCTAAAGCATTTAGCATGCATCTTGTGTATGACAGAATGTCATAAATAAAAACATTAGAAAGTGAAAACAAGAGTAAAGAAAGTGAAACAGGTTTGAGATATTAAAGTGTACCAGTACTCCTCAATAAACTATCAATTTAGGGTTTTGATGTTGTTTAAGCAATAAAGCAGAGATAATTTATTTTGAGATTAATTAACATACAGTGCTTATGGAACAGAGAGTCAATATAACTTGTTTATTAGGAAACAGATTCATTCCAAATTCCCTTACTGAAGTGGTAACTAGTATTGAAGATTATAGCCCGCATCATGCTGAGGGGATCTGCAAAGTCTAACCTGCAGATGGCTATTCTGAAGTTCAGCTTTGCCTCCCACTCAGAGGTATATAAGAGCGGCTCTTGCCATACTCTGTGCAAAACTCAAATCTCCTTTACTCCAGAGATAAAACCAAATGACTGTGAGGATTAAGCTCTAAAAGGCTGACTATGGAGATCACCCACTGTTTTCATATAATAGCAGTACTTGTATAGATGCCATGGTGAGGTGAAAGAGTATAATAAATGACTAGGCCATAGTTGGGATTTAAGCCAGAAATAATTCCATTAAAAATAACTGATGTTATGTAAAAAGCCATATATTATTGAATCATTCAACAGTTTTCAAGATACCAAAGTATTTTTGCTAACTTAGATCCTCCCCAAGTTTAATTAAAAATAAATTTCCCTTTGAATATACAAAAGACCCTAGGGAGAACAAAAGAGAACACTTTCACATCTTTATACCTCAAATCAGAATAAAGTGGTTTTCTAAAAAGTAATTCACAAAGTCATATAACTGACTAAAATCAACAGCACTGGCATCATAATTCAAAGATCTGCCAAGGTATAAATATTGATTTTCTTTATTTTCAATTTTCTAGCCATCCAAGGTAATAAAGGAATTCATAACAGCAATTTTGAAAGATATGCCCATTGCTTTGATGCTCTGAATCATTACTTGAATGAACCTTTAGAATATTCAGTGTTAAAGACTATAGTGTTTCTTCTCTTATTGCTAGAGTTTCAAACATCTGCAAAATCAATATTTCAAAACAGACAACTTTTTATGCACTTGTCATCATTCCTCTCTTGTATCACATGGATATCAAAAACTATATTCACCATATTCATTCACACAGCTATTGTCCTTCCTTCCATATAGAGATGACATTTTGTTTCAATTATTCAATCAGAGGTCTAAAGGACAGATGCAAACTTCCCTCCAGTTCATGCTCTATGCCTAATGGTATCGTTAGGCTGTTTTGAACTTATTTATACTTCTGCAACTTGTCTTCTCTATGCTATTCCTTCCTCCTAAGGTCATGTTTTCATTACCCCAGATAAATGCAGTAGCTTTTTAACCAGTTATCAGTCACCCGTCAGTCTGTTCCCCATATTCCTGCCTGCATGCTTCAGGCAGTGTCATTTTCACCAACTACAAAAGGAAGCTGTGTCTTTCCCTTCACTGTGTCGTTTATCAAACACCCTACATATAGGTGCTAAAGTTCCAGGGTCAAGTTCAGGACTTGCTTGAATGTCTGTCACCTCTTCCTCTACCTGACACACAGCTGTTACTTAACACCAAAGTTGCTTCCCTCCTGGAAGTCTCCCCAACATTCCCTCTCCACTTCCTCTAGTCTGGAGGAAGTTGTATGCCTCTTAGTGCTACTTGAACACTGATGCCAACTTTTGTTTCTAACCTGGGTTTTCTTCTTTTAGATGTCACCCAGCTTCAGGCAAGGTTAACATTTTTGTTTTTGCCTTTAAATCCATATTACTGAATGGGGGTTTTGCTATAAGATTCAAAATTGTTGAATATATTGAGTGGGATATGGAATGGGAGAGTAAAATTTATGAGATTATAGCATCAAAATTTGTAGTCGGGCATGGTGGTTGTGTGCCTGTAATTCCAGCTACCTGGGAGGCTGAGGCTAGGAATCACCTGAGTCCTCGGGATCCAGGCAACTCCAGGCAACATAGCGAGATGTAGTCTTTAAAAACATTAAATAAATAAATATTAAATAAATAAATAAACAAAGCTTATCAAAATTTGAAATGTTTCTCCTATTCTGTAAATTTCTTTTGTGTCAATTATTTGATGGTTACTTTTGGAAAAAAATTTTTTTATAGAAATATGTACCAAGTTAGTGTTGTCAAAACTTGTATATGAAAAGTAAAAATTTCAATTCATGAAGCAGATGTTTTATCTATTTGGTGCCAAACATCTGGATGTTTATATAATCAACAAGGATTGGTTAATTATGTTTTAGTTTTTCATCTGGTTGTTGAATGGCATGTAGAACAACTTATATTTCTAATATAATATACTGTTTTATACACATGCTAAAGAAAAATGTGTTTGTGTTTGGTAACATACCAGCTGGCCCCATTTTTCCTTTATGTATTTTTACTTCTATAATTTTGTGCTTTGTGATGTTATATAAGGAGATATGCCTTCCCACATACCCATAATTTAGGTAATCCCAGTCACATCTTAAAAATAAAGAGGTGAAGTATACTATGCTTATGAAAACATGATCTGTGTCAAGGCATATAAAATCATGGAGAGCTTTGATATGCAACATCTTTTTTACTTTGATGATCAAGGTATAGATACATCATGCTGAATTTTGAGCCTATAACTATACACAATCTTTTTCAACATAACACCACCCTTTATTATAGAATTTACAAATAAACATATACTGGGAATCCCTTGGCATCATAATAATTCACACATTTCTCTAATGCTTTACTAAAATGTAGTTTTGTTGGCTTCATAAGACCTATTTTCTTTCTCTATGAAGACAGTGTGATGGATCTGAAGAGCTGTCAAAATGATGGCTTATAATAAAAGCCAAGACAGAAAAGAGAGAAAGAAGTAGTGCTATATTCTCAATAAAAATCTTCATTATTATATTAAAACACCAATCAAATATTTCCCATCAGAAATTTCTTGGGTATTAATTCCAAGGTATAGTAAGAAATACATGCAGACAGGGTTTATGTTAAATAAATCTTTGAAATCCTGGGTTTAGTGAAGATAAAGTTACTTTGGAAAAGGATTTCTCCAAAAAGTTAATATGCTGGGGCATGTGTTATAAAATTGCAAAGGGGAAGATATCTGGTACAGCATTTCCCAAATGTTTCTGATCATGAAACCCTTTTATGAAGGGGCTATTTTTTGTGACACTGCTTAACAGGTATATTTTCCCCCCAAAGATTAGGGATATTATCAACTGCCAATTAAATCTTCCAACTACTTTTCATTGCACCCAAAAGATTTAGGGCTTTGGCTACCAAAGCCTTGAACAATACAGAGGATTTATAACAAAGTCCTATAATGAACACATAGAGATGAGGTCACAGACATCACAAAAGAACACAAGGTCCTTGAACAGGGGGAAGATCTAGATGAGATTAAATCAAAGCTGTGTTCATATTAACCTATGACTCCTTTCACCATGTTGTGCTCTCTCCTGTATGCTGATTGCCTTGGAGCACAAGGATTGATAGTCAAATGTAAGGACCTTTTAAAACTAACCCAGTGATGTAGCAACATATGGAAAGAATCTTTTGAGATGAGAGTACTTTTAAATTTGAAACTAAAGATATTCTATCTAAACACTCACAATACCCTTTACTATTCTTTAGATATTATTTGTCTATGTAGCATTCAAGTTCCCTAGAAAAGTTTCAGGGAATATATGCTGCTCTTATTTCATCTTCCATATCCATATATGCTCTTCTTTTAACTTAAATGCAGACTTCAATGTTTCTGCTAAAAGAAAAATCTAGGTAGATTAAGCTACTCCAATTATATCTCAGGTAACTGAATTAACTTTATTTATCACAAAATTTTCTATTCATTAACATTGTTTCCATCTCTGAAAATAGCAATACATTATTTTTTAAAAAAATTATTTACCAAGTACTGAAGAATGAAGCCTTGTTTGTCAGAAGAGGAAATTGAAGTCTATCAATTTTAACTCTTGCAGACCTGAGAAAGTTGCTCTATTCTCTGGTCTGTTTGCTTTGGTTTAGAGAGCTTACTTGATTCCAATTTACAGGATTGTTATAAAACAGAGTGCTCTGCCAAGTAAAAATCTCAGTAGCTCTCAGCTGTTATGACACTGATCATAATGATGAGATATTCAAGTTAGTTCAATATTGCTAGAAGAAATTCAAAATCATAGCCAGTGATTGCAAACTTCAGTGTGTATCTGGACAACCACCCCGTTTTTCATTGCACCTGGGCCCACAGCCTTGAGAGGGGGACGTGTTTATGTTGCCAGGTGGACAAACTATAAGACTGACCCTTGAAAGACCCTTAGAAGGTGACTGTAGATCTGACACACTCAGGAGGGGAGGGATTATAAGGGGCCTAGAGACTTGGAGTGGGGGCGGCAAGCAGAGTGCTGTGGAGGGTGGTAGAGAATTGTGGGTATTTTGGTGGTGGAAAAACTATGGCAACTGCCTCTGAGGGGAGAAATCTTTTATTGTGAAAAAAAGAAGAGAATGACAGAGAACTTGGCTTCATTTTTTAACAGCGAAAGAATGCAATGTTTGGCCAGCCCACAGTCCTTACTTTGAGAGCAAGATGTGATTTTTCTCACTCCATGTCAGTTCTCCAGTCAGGCAGATGCTAGAGTTGGAGGCCAAATGGGGAAGAGACTATCATTTTGCCAAGGGAAGAAACCAAAGCCTGTGAAAAAAACAACTTTGAATCATTCCCCCTGAAGAATGAATAGTGATAACTTAATATTAGCATTTGTTATTATGAGTTATGATTTTTTAATGCTTTGCATCAGGATCTACTTTGAGGAGTAAATACTTCTGCTTTCAAGGGGATTGAGTGACTTGTAGATGAAATCACTAGCTGAACAGGTCTTGAGGGTCTAGTTATTCTGCAGATAATTCCAAGGGGATGAGTTATCATTGCTGTACAAACTTGGAAACAGGACATTTATCAAATTAGTTTTTCACGTGATAGAAATGATTTCTGATTAAAGTCAGCTTCCAGAAAAAAGTCCAATTATACCACGATTCTTATGGGTTCTGTAAGTCTGTCTGGCAATGACAACAGTGTGGTCTGCTTTACTAATACTTGCTCAATAGGGCCCATGTTTGGCTTTTCTAAAAGCCAGTTACAACTAAAGTTTAAGAATTTCAGTATTAATGGTGTTTTTCCCTAAATGAAATAGCTGTCAAGCTCTGCCTCTAGCAAATATATACATAAAAAAAAAAACCAACCAAAAAACATCTTTCTGGTACAGCAGTTATTTTCTTCAATAGATCATTATTGTGTGACAAAACAATGTTTCCCTATGCACTTACAAAATGTTATTTTTCACATTTACTTGCTAACTTCAAATCTGTCAGATCTCAGTATTCACTGCTGAGATGTCAAATAAAAGTGATTTCTTGGTTGGTGTTCTTTATTTCTAACTTGATTACATTTTATGCATGTACTAAAAGTTTGGTTAGTATACTCACAACATCCCAGACTGTCCCTAGGATTCCAATCAAAAGTTTCATATCTACATTAAAGCTAGAAAGTTAGAAAGTAGATTTGATGATTTTTGCAAAGCTCAATTAAGACAGTCTGAAGAGGACATGATTTACATTGTGATTTTGCTGAGTTGTTTTTAGACAACTGTGCATTTTTTCTATAAGCATTTTTATTTATAAAAATATCTATTCCCTTGCAAATCAAAACCCAAATAAGATACCGTCTCACACCGTTAAAAAATGGCCCATATCAAAAAATGAGCAAGAACAAGTGTTGGCATGGATATGGGGAAAAAGGAACACTCTTACACTGCTGATGGGAATGCAAGCTAGTTCAGCCACTAGAGAAAGCTGTGTGGAGAACTCTCAAACTACTGAACATGGAACTACCATTCAATCAATCCAGAAATTCCACTTGTGGGAATCTACTCAAAGGATACAAAACACTAATTCAAATGGACATCTGTAATTGAATGCTTATTTCTATTTACAATAGCTAGAATATGGAAACAACCCAAATGCCCCCAAATAGATGAGTGGATCAGAAAATTGTGGTATATGTACAGAATGGAATATTATTCATCAAGTAAAAAAGACAAATTTGGCACATTTATCACATTTATAACATGGGTGGACCTAGCAGGAATCATGTTAATAGAAATAAGCCAGAAAGATAAAGAGAAATACTGGATGATCTCATATATATATATATATATATATATATATATATATATATATATATATATATATATATATATATAGATAGATAGATAGATAGATAGATAGATAGATAGATAGATAGATAGATAGATAGATAGATAGATAGAGGGAAAAACAAAAGGACAAGGAAAATTTAAAGCTAACTGCTAGCAGAATGAAGGCATAGAGCAAGAGAGGGAAAGGGGGATAAAATTGGGGGAGGGATGGACACAAGAGACTAAGATGATGGTTGGTGGGTGATAAGGTGGTGGCAGAACCTCGGGATAGACAATGGTGCAAATATACATAGGTGCAATGAATTAAAAACATTAGAAAAACAAAAAATGAGAAAAAAAATCGATTTCCAGACTTGACTGTGTGGTTTGAGACATGGTTTTGCCATCTTTCAATATGAGATCCAGGGCCAGGCAGACTTGCTGATGGGCTTAGTGAAATATCTGTGAGATGTCATTTCTTGCAGACTTTCAAAGCAACGCCAAGTATTCTGGTCTACATCTACCTGGCAAGCAATATATACAGCATTTATAAATGAAAATCTTCTAAATTAAGAATGTAATAGGGAGGCCAGAATACCTTTCAATTCTTTGCTTTGAATAAAAGTATTAATTAAAATTGACCAATTTCCCTTTGAATAGACATAAGTCATAATGTTTCCTATGTTAAATGCCAAATTTTCCCTTCAAGATATTCTTTTAAGCGCCAAAATTTTCTCTCAATATATCCTTTACAATTCCACTCACAAGTATCTTTGGACAAAGATATAAGTAAGAGTAACAGCTGGTTCTTATAGTCCTTGTGGCCCACAGAAGGACACATGACAGTGACAATTCTAGAACTACCAGCTCCAGGCACGTGAGACACACTGAAGTGAAGACACTGTCAGGTAAATGGAGTTTAGAAGCAGGAGCTCTTAGAAAGAAACAAGTAGAGTTTATTCAAACACTTTTATGAAAAACTGAGCACTGACTAGTAACCTTTCTTTCTGTTTACATATATTTGCACTGGATGTCATTTTGTGAGAGGAAAAAGAGTGGTCATAAAATAGTCATAAAATTGAGAAAAAAAGAATCTGAACTCTATGGAAAATTTCTTGGAAAGACTAAAATAATTTTGCAGGCATTGTAAAAATATTAATGTTGATTTTTAAAAATTAAGCTGGAGTTAAATTTAATGCTACCATAGTTTACAATGGCATAGAATACTTTTTACCATAAAGGATATGCTAGGTTAATATATGGTTATCAATTTAGCTTGTATAATATCAACATCTGTTTCTCAGTGCCTTTAACATGTGGACCTTGTTATCACTGTAGAAGTCACTGTTAGAAGATTCCCTACATAATGTACTTATGTCACTGATATTCTTTATCAGTGAAGGAATGCTATTTAACAATAAATTCTTGTTGATGATTATCCAACAACCTATTTTGATTAACACCAAGAACTGTATATGATTTTTAGAGGAAAAAATAGAGATTATTGATATGGTAAAAATGAGCCAGAGATAAATTAAGTGACTTGCCCAAGAACCCACAATCAGTGGGAAGTAGAAATAGAATTAAAATGTGTGACTTTTGATTCTCAAGGCCAGACAGTGACATCAATTTCAGATGAACAGGAGCTTTTCTTAAGTACAAAAGAATTTGATTATATCTGCTAACCAATGATTTCATTGCAGAAGTATGTCATAAATTTCTCTTTGAACATCAAGATTTTCACTGTTAAAATGGCTCTAAAATTGTGTGCAATGGATCATAAATTGTTTAAAAATTCCACAAATAAAATGCTGATTGAAATGCTGTGTTCACAAAAATCTACAAATCTGTGTTCAATAATATGGCATATCATGGGTTTATTTCTCAATTAAAAATAATGAACTCCGCTCCAATTTTTTTTTTTTTAATCTTTCCACGTCTTCTCTCAGATGCTACTGTTTCCTGTCTAGGTTATTAATCAGTACTTGAATATTCAAGAAAATTCAATTAATCTTATATGTCTCACTATTCCAAAATTTCAAAGAAAGGGTGATAACGCACAATTTCTGAAAGTCCTTTCACTTTCATAAAAACTATAGTACCTAATATTTTAGAGTACTTACTAGGTACCAACCACAAGACTAAGTACTTTATGAATACATATACAACACAGACAAATATTCCTCATGTAATACAGACAAATTTTCCATGCTTTAGAGCCGGACATTATAGAACCAGACTTTATTTATCATTTATATGATGAGACACTGAGGCTTAGGGAGGTTTTAAAATCTAACCAGGGGAAGACTAAGTTCAAGCGAAGGTGACCCAACACCAGAGCATGCTCCTGGTCATTAGGCAATACTGTCTCCGCGTAAGATTGGGTCAAGAAATCCAAGGACTAAAGACCTTTTAGCATAGCAGATACTTAGTAGCTATCACATAACTGACAAATGCCACATGGCTACAGTTACACCTGCAAATCAGCAGCCTCATCACTAATAACATTCTTGGTAGAGTTGTTGAATCTCAGGATATTCTACATTTTAACAAGATGCTTACATAACTCACAGGCAAATCAAGGTCTGAAAAACATTTTTCTAAAAAGATTTTTTTAAAAAAGAGACATACTAGGAAGAAAATGGTTGCATGCTATCTGATTTTAAGAAATGAACAATGTCATTCTTTAAAAGTAATTTTTTTCTGAGATGTTCAAACTTAATTGTACACTGGGTAATAAAATAAAATTGAGAATATGTGTACAAATAAAATGAAGGTCATCCAAAAGATCCTGAAATATGTAATCAATAATATAAGATTTCTGTGAAATTAGATGAATCATCCCACTGCCTGAGAATTATAGCAGCCTTTAAGGTTTGTATTTTATTCAAGTCACTGTTAGCCAGGCCAAAATTTTTGTAGGTCTATTTACCTGTTCATACATTATCTAGGATAGTAGAGGTTAAAATAATAACCATATGTGTGATTAATATTTTTTATTAAAACCATTTAGGCAATATTCTTTCCTTTCCATAGTCAAATATTATGGATCAATAGTCAAATACTATTTACCTGTTCATACATTATCTAGGATAGTAGAGGTTAAAATAATAACCATATGTGTGATTAATATTTTTTATTAAAACCATTTAGGCAATATTCTTTCCTTTCCATAGTCAAATATTATGGATCCTATTCACATAAACAGGAATGGGTCTTTAAGTATAGAATATGTTGCTTGAGTTGCTTGCTTTTATTTCAGAGAAGATCCAGCATGGAACAATGATACAATGTTTCCAAATGTTTAACAGTGGTGTTACAGTGTTAGTCCAGTGAAACATGGATAAAATAATCTATAAGCATATAGTCAGTGAACTATTAGAAACCAAGTACATTTTTAGCTTACCATCTGGGAAAAAGTCAA
>PVHY01000052.1:158360-184558 GCA_004024945.1 Uropsilus gracilis
GGGGGGGCACAGACTCAAGCAATCCCCAGTCTCAGCTTCCCAGGTAGCTGGGATTACAGGCGCAATGCCACCATGCCCAACTATTTTTTTGGAACTTGGTCTTCCTAGGGGTCCCAGGCAGGACTCGAACCACGATCCCTAGCCCTGGCTGCTTCATAGGCTGAAGCTTACAGGCATGAGCCACCGTGCCCGGTTTAACTTAAATTCTTAAGAAAGCTGAAGTTCCTTGTACCTTAAACATGTTTTGGGAATGTGGTATTTTTTTTTTTTTTTTTACTTTTTTGCTACTTTCAAGGATTCTCCCAACTTTTCTTGTAGCCGAATTTGATTCTAATTAAGTAACAGACATGTACTTTCCAGTGAGCTGTGGTGCAGCAATTCCCCCAGTCAATACTCTGCAGACTGCCTGACAAGTCCATGCCCTTGATTGCCAAAGCTCATCCTTTAATAGGAGGGAACTCTGCAAAAATACACTTCTTGGTTTAGGTAATGTGCTGTGTGTGTTAGGCATAAACAACACACTTCATATGCTTAAAGGTCATTGAAGAAAAAAAAATCAAGGCACAATGACCTTCTCTTTTCTTTCCTTTGAATCATATTAGGACATTTACATAGCAACAGAATCATATGAGAGAATGTGGGTATCAAAGTGGCTCAAATTACTTCATTGCCTATTAGAAATATGTATGAATCTGATGGGAGCATTAATTTGCAACCAGATCACCATTCTAACAACATAGAAAACAGATTTTTCAGGATATTCTCAAATACCTTTTTAAAAAATCAATGAAAAATATTAGTTTGACTCATACTACTGCACTATTCTTATTGAGTCCTTATGAAAGTACTTCTCTAACTATTGTATTGATAAATTGTATTGTATTGATAAATTGTATTGATAAATTGTATGGACTATTTTCCCTTGTATAATTAATACAGTTGGGAATCAGAATGTAGGATTTGGGGATATCTGGGAAATATTAAGATCTGGTGAAGTATTGATTTTGGTAGCAGGTTAACTCATGAACTCATGAAGATTAATAGAAGTGAGATAGGAAATTGTTTGAGATATAACAATGATTTTCCAGCTGTGGTCCAGTGCACAGTGTGTAAAGGGGAGCTACTATCATGAGGATATTTTTAAAGCAAATTTGGTTCAACAGTGGGGAGACTGGTTCTTAGATGCAGAAAGGTTAGGAATAGAGTATTTGAACCCTAAACAACTCCTTCGAGAATTTTGTAATAAAGATCATACTGAGGGCATTCACTTTTCAAAAACCAAGAGCAAAATTTCTAGCTACTCCCATTACATTTCAAATAATTCAAGAAATTTCTGGCTTAACGAAGTTCATTTTCATTGTACTTCAAGCATTGTAACAAAGGAGATTCATTTTAATAACCTGACTGGGATCTTCATTAATAGGTTTAAATGCTTGCTGGGCTCACAGATTACCATACACTTTCTCATCTTCTTATTTTCAGTAATTCAGAACTCTTATACCTAAGGACTAGTGGATCAATGTTTGACTCACTCACCAGCTCCATACATTAATGCATACAGACATGATGGTTTAATAGGTAATGCTTTATAAATGTAATACTTTGAACTTACCTAGAATGAAGAACTTTTCAAATAAAGTTATAAACACTCAATTAATGAAGTTAGACCACGTGGCTTTAATCCTGTCCTACTTATGCGGAACTAGTGTGTAAGGAAGTGCAATGACTTACTCCAAACAAGCTGGAGAAGACAGAGTCAATGTAAACATCAAATATTTGCTTTTCTAAACTCACTATATTAAATAAAATAAATTTAAGTAAATTTACAGCATGGGAAGAATTTAAATGTCTCAAAAGCTTGTTTATTGCTAGTCCACGGATGTATCTCTCTGTAGGTGCTGAGATCTCTTTTTCCTTCTCTTGGAGATAAATGTCTTAAAATAAACTTTGTATCAGCACCTTGGATAGCTCCCTCAAGCGCGTAGTTCCTTTCTAAAACTTGCATCCGAGCCCAAACTGAGAGGGTACCTGAGAAGAATAAACCACTTCAAATCATGCAGCAAAGAAGGGTAAGGAATAACCTACCTCCATCTCAAATGCTTACATAGTCTTCTAACTGGAAGTGTTTCTTGGAAATGATGGCCTATCTAGGATGTAGATCTCCTGGTTTATGTTTATATGAAACCAATGACAAGTTTTCCTATTGTAGATTTTTATAATCAAAGGGTTTATTTATATATAAATTTCACATATTTGTAATCCCTGGGGTTCACCCCCCCTCCCTGACGGTTCCCAATCTGTCCCTCCCCCCCCAAGCTATGTACTTAAATTTAGTTGTTAGTTTGTTTTGACTTTTCTTCATGGCTTTTGTTTATATTTCCCATGTCCCATATAATAGTGAAACCATTTTGTGTCTGTCTTTTTCTTTTTGACTTGTTTCTGCTAATATGATTTCTTCTAGGTACATCCATCTTACCATAAATTCATCTAATTTGTCATTTTTAATTGATGAGTAATATTCCATTGTGTATATATATATCTCACATCTTTTTCATCTATTCATCTGTTTTGAGACATTTGAGTTGTTTCCATGTCCTTGCAATTATAAATAGTGCTGCAATAAACATCCGGACACAGGTGTCCCTTTGTACCCACATTGAAGTCTCTTTTTGGGTAGATTCCCAGAAGAGCGATTGCTGGGTCAAATGGTAACTCCATTTTCATTATTTTGAGGACTTTCCATAATGGCTGGGCCAGTTTACATTCACACCAGAAGTGTAAGAATATTTCTTTCTCTCCACATCCACACCATCCCTTGTTGTTGCCAGTTTTTTGGATGTGGGCCATTCTTACTGGTGTAAGGTGGTATCTCATTGTTGTTTTTTTTTTAAATTTAATTTAATTTTATTATTTTTTTAAATTTATACATATATATATTTCACATCAATCACTTCATTGAAGTCCCTGGGGGTCCCCAACCACCTTCCCTCCCTGGCCACTACAGCTGGTCCCCTCCCGCAGTTGTGTACTTTCATTTGGTTGCCCATATATTAGTGAAACCATTTGGTATCTGTTTTTTTTTCCTTCTGACTTGTTTCTGCCAGTATGATTTCTTCTAGGTACATCCATGTTACCAGAAAATCATCGAATTTGTCATTTTTTATTGATGCGTGATATTCCATCGTGTATATATACTACATCTTTTTCATCCAGTCCTCTTTTTTGGGGCATTTGGGTTGTTTCCAAGGACCCTCAAACTAATGAAAATGGAATTACCATTTGACCCAGCAATCACTCTTCTGGGAATCTACTCAAAGGAGATCTCAATGTACAAAGGGACACCTGTGCTCGGATGTTTATTGCAGCACTATTTATAATTGCAAGAACTTGGAAATGACTCATTGTGGTTTTGATTTGCATTTCCCTGATTGCTAGAGACGTTGAGCGATTTTTCATGTGCCTGTTGGCCATTTGTATTTGCTCTTTGGAGAAGTGTCTTTTTAGTTCTCCCCATTTTTCCATTTGGCTTCTTGTTTTGTTTTTGTTTAGTTGCTTAAGTTCCTTGTGAATCTTCATTATTAAACCCTTATCACTCTTGTGGAGGGCAAAGTTTTTTTCCCATTTGGTTGGGCTTCTTTTTGTTTTTTTTTCTATTGTCTCTGTTGCTGTACAGAAGCTTTTTAGTTTGATGTAGTCCCATCTGTTTATGTTTTCCTACATTTTTTTTTTGCCATTGTTTGATGTGTTCAGAAAGGGATTTTTGAATTGTTATTCATGGAGGGTTTTGCCCAAGTTTTCTTATGTATGTTATGGTTTCAGGTCTGACATTTAAATCTTTTATCCATTTTGAGGATTAAAAAGCTATAACACAATTTCCCTAATGAACACAAATGCAAAAATTTTAAACAAAATCCTAGCAAATCGAATACAACAATCCATAAAAAGCATTATTCACCATGAGCAAGTAGAATTTATCTCAAGTGGAATTTATACAAGGATGGTTCAACACCTGGAATCACTTAACATAATCCACCACATCAACAAGAAGGAAAAAACCCACATGATCATATCAAATAAATGCAGAGAAAGTATTTGACAAAGTCCAGTATCCATTTATGATAAAAACGCTTGAAAAGTTGTGGATCAAAAGAACATATCTCCACAAAATAAAAGCCATATATGACAAACCTACAGCAAACATCATCTTAAATGAGGAAGAACTAAAATCATTCCAATTAATATCTGGAACAGGCAAGGATGCCCACTCTCTCCACAACTTTTTAACATTGTACTGGAAGTTCTAGCCTGGGCAATTAGACAAGAGAAAAATACAAAAGGGATACAAGTAGGAAAAGAGGAACTGAAGCTATCTTTATATGCCGATGATATGGTTTTCCTATTATAGCTAAAAATACATAGTTAAGGATTGGGCAATTATCCTAAATAGCTTATAATCCAGAACACAACCCAGCTTCCACTACCTCAGAAAATAATATACTCCACATGTAAATAGCACCTCTTTTGAGAAGCTCCCCTTTCCAACATCTATATGGAAATGGAGAGGAATCAAAGCTCCTTGAAGAAGCAGATCTATGAGATGTAATGGCTTAAGCTCCTTAATTATATTTTGGAAGGTCACATGACCAAGAATGTATGGCACCTTCAGTATAAAGAGATATTATTATATTTTATTTTGCTTATACTTTATAAAGTTTAACAAAAATTATTTATTTTGACCTGAGAGTCAATCATCATATTTAATATAGTTTCTAAAGTTATCTTTTCACACAATGTTTTCTCAATGAGGGTCATTTCACCACCAAGATATGTTTGTAATGCCTAGAAATGCTGGGATGAAGATTTGTGTTACTGAATCCAGTGGGTAAAAAACAGGGTTGCTGCTAAATGGTGCATTAGACAGTAGATTGTTCAGTCTCTACACCCTCATGAAAAACCAACCCACCTACTTGTTAGTGTCACTTACAAGAGGCTCCATTTTAGTATAAAAGAACAAATAACAGAATATGGAGTATAGGAGGATATATAAGAGAGGAAAGTAAGGAAATGTCAATACATCATTCTGATTTTGCATTGGTTTCATTTTGCTTGTGAGATGGGGAAGATATTCAATAATACATCTAAAATTGGAAGTAGCATGCTCTCCATTAAGAGTGCATCCCTTTTTCTCTTTTGTTGTCACTGAATTTTATCAATTTAATCCCCAAGTCCTCATTCCTTCATTTTACCTCTTGTATCAGTTTGAGCCAAAGAAAAATGGTGATTGGAATAAGCAGCTGATAAAGCAGTAGATTCCAAAGCATTTGCCCATGCACTTCCTTTCTGGGGGTTAATTTGTCCAAGAAGCCCAGCATCTTTTTAGGTACAAAACAATGTTTAAAATGTAGAACAGTCAGGTAATGCATGGTAAGTAAATTTAGAAACACATTTTGTTTGCTACCATCCAGTGTGTGTGACTCTTAGCATCTAAAATCATGGGATATACAAAGATTACAACTTTTAAAACAATTTTGAGGTTTGTTTTCCTAAATTCATGTGACCATATTAAAAACAATTTTAGTAATAAAATGATCGTGTTTGTTAATTTTATGCCTCCACTTCTTTACATTTCCTTTGGTTTAAGTGTGATGATTGCACAGAAGAATGAAAATGACAAGTGGCTTACAAATCTAAAGTAAATAGTTACAATTTTATAAAAAATGAGGATCACTTTTCTTCAACAGTGTGGAGGTTGCCGACACTCTCTTAACATTTTGGTGGCATTTTACATCAAACCCAAACAAGGAATATTAGGTATCTTGAGAACTGAGAAATTTCTTAAGATATGAGAAAGAATGAATCGAGTATTGGAGAGCTTGAATTCATTTCTAATAAATGTTCTGGATAGAATGCAGCTATGTTGTAAGATGCATTACCTCACAGTGTGGGGCTCAATGAAAAGGAATAAATTAAGTACTTTGGATAAATCATAAAGAGGTAAATTAAATGGACAAGGAATGATTTTCTTTTTTAATTCATCCATAAATCATACATTCATGTTAGAAATTAATAGGAAATAATTACATGCTAGTTGTACATATTTAATTTAAGGTTAGAAAATTTATGATTGCATACTTTCTGAACATTTACAGTAATTTAATAATTGCCAACTGTTTCTAGAAAATAGGAACGAAAGTTCTTATACTTTTGAAATAGTCATAACTTAAAGGGGGTTTTTGGTGATTTTTTGAGGCAAAAGTATGAGGATTCAATTAGTGTAGTGATAACAAGCATAAAGTGTTAATTCTGTGAAGCTTTGGAAGTGAAAGGACATTTTTCTCATCCTATGGGACTTAAACAAAGACTGGTTTTGGACTAGCAAGTTGTCTGTAACACAAAAATGACAGACACACCACTTATCAATCAGAACAATAGCATTTATAGTAGTTTGTTATGGATGTTGGAGCAGAGAGGTATGTTATACAGTGGGATCTGTGAACAAATTATGCTTTCATGAATAGTGTTGACATGAAGCTCTAAGTATTTAATTTGCAAGTGAAATTCTCTATTGTCACCCCAGCTTCTGGGGGAAAATGACGTCATCTACACTTGCTATTTCTAGTTTAAGTACTGCAGTGAAACCTTTATAACAACAAAATCTCTGCCAGAACCCAAACGAAGAAGCAATGCAGGCTCACTTCCTAACTAAAGCAAAAAAGTCACCTCTCCAAAGAATATAATTTTTTTACTTTGAGCAAGTAACCTTTTGTTCTATTACTCTATCAAGAACTCTTGCTATTTTCTATTTCATTCTCATTCTCAAAGGAGCATTTTACATTGACAATAGAGAGATAGACAGGTAGAAAATGTTATAAAAGTGCCTAGACAAAATTTGATGACAATATTAACTTTTAATAAATTCATTAACTTATTGAATAAAACATGTTGATTTAGTAAAGCATCCCAGAGAAACCATTGATGATAATAGGAATTCAAAGAAGCAATAAGGGTCTCAAAGAAATCATGGTTCCATCAACTGTTGTAAAACATTATGGTAAATGCAATGACAAACATATGTACTAGAAACTAGCAACACAATGGAGAAAATGACTGATCTGCTGAAGGGATCAAGCTTTACAATAATCTTTACAATACTCTGAGCTGTAACTTGAATGATCAGGAGTTCCCTACTGAGAAGAATCAGCTCTAAATAGTAAAAACAGATATCTTATGCATGTAGTAATATATCAGTTTAGTTTTTCCAGAAAAAGAGCTTGCAGCAAACATTTGTATTCCAGTATTTTGATGGTGAGAGGAATCCCAGAAAGTGGGAGGGAATAGAGTGGATAAAAAGCTAGGAAAAAGCGAGCAAATAGGAGATATATATTATAGAGTTAGGCAATGTTTAAAATCCAGCACAGAAGTATTATTTGATGTAGTAGGTCTTCTAAGAAGACATCTTTATTGCTGTACTTTAAGAAGTCTGTCCAGGTGGATAATGATTAAGAATATTGCACACAAATAGATACCAAGTCTATTCTATTTCATTTCACATCTCTGACATCATGAAGCTCCAGGTGACAAGGCAAGAAATGGAGCGTACAAGCATGAGACAGTGCTAGCATATTGCTAGTTAGTACAGCACACAGGGTAAATTAAGTGGCCATGGGGCTAAGGAGAGAACAAGTCGAAAGCAGTTGAAGTGGAAGTGGGTGCCTGATATAACTCATTCCTTGCATCACTTAGATCCACTCACACCTTCCTATTTTATACAGCTCCAGTCTGAAAATGACCCTCTAGTCTTGTTGAAAATGAGACTATTCTCATTTCTGTAAAAGGAAGGAAATAACAAAAATCTCTTTCTAAAGTGACCAGACAAAGGAGTATGAAATAAGCACTTACTGCTATAACTGATCCACTGTAAACCTCTATCGCTATAAGGCCAAGATGCTGTTGCAGTGTTGTATGTCAGTGCCAATTCAAACCCCACTTGAAAAATCTGGGTATATTCCTTCCCAGGGCACTGTAACTTACGCAAGGGCCACAGAACATTTTGGGAACAAAAATATGAAATATTTGCTACATACACACAAATATATACACATAATGTGTGGTGATTGAAGGTCTCCATTCAATGGATCTTGTGTCTGTGAACTAATTTAGATAAAAGAAGTTGTCAACATATGAATTTCTACTTTAGTGGCTGATGTTGCTTTATTCTTACAACTCCAGAAATACTATTGTCTGTTGTCAATCTCTCTCACACCTAGGACTGTCACGATCTCTTAACCTTTATCATAGATTTTTATGTTCTAGGCATCTGATTATAATTCTTGCCTTCAATGACAACATCAGATACAACCAAATAAGAAGCTGTCACCTGGCTTTCAGTTTCTGGAATTCATCATTCTCATATATATTACAAATTCTATTTTCATGACAATCTTTCCATCATCCTGGCTGATAGATGATAACCACATCCCGCAGTCAGCCTTCCCTAAGATTCCACCACCAACCCAACCATTCTTCACCAAGCAGTGTAATCCTCATTACTTTAGAGAGGGAAGTGTGTCCTTTAGTGACTTCTGGAAAGTCTACCAGATAGTAGTGATTTCTCCAGTCTTCCCGTGCAAGTAAAGCTGACGTTCTAAATTCACTGAATTCTCTGAGTTTCCTTAGTTCTGTACCTCTTATTATTTTTTTTAGATCACCAGTATGTCTATGCTTCTAACAGTCACCACAGCAAAACATCAGGACCACCTGCTTCTTAGAACATTTAAATATGAGTCATGTGTGTTGCATCTATACAGAGAACTAAATGATCACATTTATAGTCATTTCTAAACTAGTCACAGATGCAGAGAATACAAAAGTGTGTATAAGGGGCTGGTAGGTTGGGGAAAAGAGAAGTTATTTCTCAGTGGAGATAAAGTTTAAAGATATACTAGATGAGTATATTCTAGATATCTGCAAAATAATAATAATAATAATACATTATTTTTGAAATAATATGAAAATTTTTTGAGATGAAATAAAATAAAGTGTCATTACCAGTAAAAAGGAGATAAGGAGAAACAAAGAAACAAAATATTTGGGAGGTGGCAAATATGTCTATTCTTTGATTGTCATGATGATATTGTAGGTGTTTACAAAAAAATACAAACTCAAACAGTACACATTATATATGTAAAGTTTGTATGTCAATTCTATCTCAATAAAGCTGTTAATAATACTAGAAAACTAAGATACATAGATGATCTAAGATTGAATTTTCTACCTCCATTAAATGTTCAAATTCCTAATACATTCTTTCTTGAAATCCATCCCAGTTCCTTACATGTCAAACATGGCTCTCAGTTGGCCTTAAAATACACATTCTGATTCGTAAGGTTGTATGTATTCATAAGGTTTATATGTATGATATAAACCAATGTTATTCAATTAAAAATATACACAGTCTTCATAAAACACTACTTTGAAACCAGTGGGTTTACCAGTTGACTCTCCTGATGTATCACCTCTATTTTATTTGCATAAAAAAAAAAGAAAAGAATTTTAGCAATTACTTGGACTGAATTTTGAATATGTAGTTTTTATTTGTTTTGTTAGCCCTTCTTTAACTGTCATTACCTATGCAAACATTTAATTGCTTACCTGAATTCTGTTAGAAATGACATATATTTAAAATTATCATTTCTGTATTACATTTTGAAATTAGATCTTCTACTAAGGACTGAAACAAGAACTGCTGTCAAATATACTGTCATTCTGTTTTGCTAAGAAGTTTTTAGTGGCATATTTAATTGATTCAATGTTGCTCTCTTGTACAATTGGTTTTAAGCAAAATCACAGTAACAGTAGAATGGTATGAGAAAACTCTGGTGAAACAGTATAAATGATTTGGGGTAGAAGAAGCTGCAAATTGACAAAGTGACAAAATTTAAAGCCCCTGCAAAAATTCCAGAAATAACTAGTACAAACACAATTACTGCTAGTTTTAACCTGATAATGATAAGGTAATCTTATTGCCTCCTCATATATTAGAGTACTTGTAAATCAAAAATATATACTCTCCACATGCCACTATATTGTGTGAATGTTAAGTTTTTTTGAAGTGTTTTCTTCCTAAGAAAACTGATTTTTAAATATTTAACAGGAGATATAAAATATTAAGTTACTTCTTCTGACATCTTTGTATTCCCTGGGGATCACCCACCACCTTCCCTCCCTGACCACACCCTCCTTCCCCCACCCCCAGTTGTGTAACTTTAGTTTGGCTGTTAGCTTGTATGGGAGCCCATCTCAGAGATGAGAAACTTGTAATTTAAACCTTTTACAAGTTAAGCTCTTTGCCCCCCACAGGAGGAACAAACTGGGAGCTAACCTGAGAAATCAGGGGACCCTAAGGGTGTAGCTCCCCAGACCCCAGGTGTAGGAGTGCTAAAATCATAAACTGCATCATTATTAAAAAAAAATATGGGGCCCAGTCGTCAGATTCTTTATTTTAATTAAATTCTCTGTAAAAAATCATTAAAATACTAGTAATGAGTTCAAGGCAAGGAAAACTAGATAAACTAAATAAGCTTTACAGCCAAAAAATAACCTTAGGTAAACTATAACCAACTTGGTTATCCTAATTCCCTAAAAATAATTGCTTAAAAATGTTTAGTAGTATCTAATAATAATCTATTTTCAGTTAAAATATTAATTTCTATCTTCCAATAATATTGCCCTCACGCGCTCATAATATTGCTCTCACGCACTCATAAAATTACCCTCACGCGCTCATTCCTGTCTCTCACTAAAATAATACACTCACATACTCATAAAATACCTCTCTACATAAAATGTTAAAGTAGCTCATTTAAACAATATAAAAACAGCCTAAAAACCTAAAATAAACCAGCAAATTCCACTGCTCACTAAGTCCGTGTCTGTAATCATCATTCGCCTGCCTAAGTTTTTCCTGTCCATCTAAAGCCTGGTACTTAACAGTCTTCCTTGCACGGCTGGTCCGTAACAAGCTTGTTTGGACTTTTCCTCTTGGTCTTTTGCTTGCTATTCCTATGTCCCATATACTAGTGAAACCATTGGCTTCTGCCTTTTTCTTTCTCACTTAATGCTGCTAATACGATTTCTTCTAGGTACATCCATTTAATCATAAATATGTCATATTTGTCTGACATATTTTTTACCAAATAAGGTAACTTCTATAGAATTAATTTTGAAATTGTGTTTGTAACATTTCAATTTACAGTTACTTTCTTTTTGAATGTCCAGCATTATAGGAAAATGGTGTTAATGGTGATGATGTTATTTAGAATACAAATTTAGCTAAGCATACTCCTCAAGAAGTATGGCAGAAATAATTTTGAAACTTCAAAATCCCTGAGAAAAAAAGGAGATCTCTCTTTATATCTACAGACAAATATTTGATTAACTAGTGTGTGAAAGTATTTAATTCACATATTTAGTTAAACACATTCCACATGCAATGACAGAAGCTTTAGTCATCAAATAACCACCCAACTCAGAAGCATAGACTGAATTAAATGAAACTACCTCACTCATCACATCACATAATTACATACAGTGGAGAAAATGACCTGAGACTAAGGTTCCGATTCTAAAATTAGTTTTTCCTTAACTTTTTATAGTTTTTACTATTCTAAGGGAAAATTTATTGACTGCATGCATGGATTTTTAATTTATAAGTATGCAAAGAGAACATTTAATTCATTTTTTCAACTGCTAAATATTACTACCGAATAGATCCAAGGGTTTGCATTACTTGTAAATGTATAATAAATTACCATACACTTAGTCAGGGAACACACATTTGCTTATTTCCCAATTTCTGTGGTTCAGAAATCCTAACAGGCTTAACTGGGTCTTCTTCAATGTCTCTCATAAGGCTATAATCAAGGCACTGACTAGTACTGCATTAGGATCTGTTCCCATGCTCATGTGGTTATCAAGAGGATTTAGAGAGAGAGAAGCCATCAGGTGATGGTCTTAGCATATTTGCTGTCAGTCGTATTATTTCATTGCCATATGGGTCTATCCAGTGATACTGTGATATGCCAAAACAAGCAAATAGAGAGTTACTATATAGTCTAAAACCAAGATGGAAGTTCCATAATCATGGAAATGACATACCATCTTTGCCATATTCTATTGGTTGAAAGTAAGTTATAGGTCCTGATTACAATCAAGGGAGGGTAATAAAAATATGTTGAGGCAGGAGAGTCATTTGTGATGACAACTGAGAAGTAAATAAGACAAACACACTAAATATAAGGTAGATAAGGAAGTGCTATAGCAACATCGACAGACTTCTCATCCTATTCCACTTTTGTTTGACAATAATATTATGTATAGTGATTCTGCTATCTAGACATAATGAATTTGGAGGGATGAAGAAAATTAACTGATATTATTAAAATCATTTAAACATGAAGTAAATGTGATCCTATTTCAGCCTGAAAAAAGTAGAACAAAAAGGAACCAATAATGCAGAAGACAGTATTTACCAGTAGCTCTTTGAAAAGAAAGAATAAACATGAAGGAGGTAGTTAAATATGTCTTCAAAGTTTTCAGCCATAGTAATTAAGAGAATAATCATGTCCATAAACACATCTTAAATAGAAACTTGCTTGGGGAGAAGGATAATGAATTTAAGATCTAATATATTGAAGATAAAATTAAAACCAAGTACAAATGTTCTCCAAAAAGTAATAGAGGCAGAACATAAGTTACAAAGAGAGATCAGAGTTGCAAAATTAGAAAACTGTCCTCCAAAAATCATTATGCTTTGTTGAGTGGAATAATATGCTTAATTAAACTTAAGGAGTATGTAATGAGAATACTTCTTTATATAGGAATAACATAATTTGATGTTAGCAGAGTCATTAAGAATAATGTTGGTTTTATCTGCTTTGACTCTGAACCATAAAAGCTTGAGATTCTGAGATGTTCCTTTATTACCCTGCATCTTTCCAGCCCTGTGCCTTAGACTTTGTCAGCCCTCTTGCAATAAATTTCCCTCCCAATCTTGCCTATATATTAACTGTGATCCAACATATTGGTTCTATCTCTGGTATTAATTATCAGTCATGAAATACAGGCAAGTTGACTTATCCCTTTAAATCTCATAGTCTTAACATAAATGGAGGTAATCATATGTGTCCCACTTTCCTTACCACATTTAATATAATTGTTCTACTGATCAAAATAGATGTAATAACTAAAAATATAACAATCATTGTCAATATTATTAATACTGAAGGTTCTGGTGACTAAGTTAGTCTTTTTAAATGCTTTTATATTTGTTACAAAATGATTATACTCTAAAACATTTACAATTTCCTCTCTTTGATTAATTTTTAAGTTTAAAGGAGACAGGTTTTAAGTTTAAAAACTGTACCAAACTTCCAAGTATGACAGAACTTTGCAAACATTTAGATGAAGTAAATTTTTGATAAATACATGGTTTTATGTGACATTTTCTTTGGTTAGACTATGAATTTATGTATTACAATATGAACTCCAAAAGGGCAGAGATAGTTGTGCATTTTGTTCACCTTTGTATCTTTCTTCCTAGAGGAACATTTGGCACTTATCATTCAGTAAGTATTTACTGAATAATTACTTTATTCACTTTTTCATTCTTTCATGTTAGTTTAACTAAAAAATAATATTTAGATAACTAAGGTAACCACACAACTGGTACAGTTATTTTGATGATTCAGGAAGAACACTATTTTAGTTTTTTGTTATCCAGAATATTGGAAATAGATTATAATTGGCAAAAGATCTCTGTGTATTCCCAGTTAGTACTAGAAAAACTTGTTCACATAATGCTGTTAGCTTCTAGCTGTCATACAATTGTTTGTCTTCAAATTTGAAGCAGAAAGTAGAAAAGAAACTTCAGATAAAACTCAAATTGCTGAAAGTATCATGATTGATATGGACAGGGAATGAGAAGGATTGGATTAAACTGTAGAAAACATGATATTTTCACCAAATAGATGTGGTGGGGAAGGGGGACAAAGGACAAAATAAATAGACCACAAGAAATATCCAATAATGAAAGATTACCAAATAGAGTGTGAAAACTTCTGAATTTCACATCAAAGAAAATTCTGCATTTTATAATGGTTCTTCTTTAAATATCATCATGGGCCCTGACCAACACAGACATGAGCATAGGCTACTATGAGTTTATCTATCTATCTATCTATCTATCTATCTATCTATCTATCTATCTATCTATCTATCTATCTATCTATCTATCTATCTATCTATCATCTATCTACACACATATATATAGTTATAGCTTTATATATATAGCTATATATAACTTCTCTCAACAAATATTTAGCAAGGGACAAACAATGTGCTAAAGACAAGATCCTTGATCTTCATGAGATTATGCATGAGGAGTGAAAAATAAATTGATATGAGACTTGTGTAATATGCAACCAATTTGTTTTTAAAAATTAATTTGCATGAGTGTAGAACCACTGAGTATTCAAAACAATGGCAATGAAGATAATTTTTTTGGTAAACAATATTAATAAAAATGCTCCCCAAATATAAAAGTCCTGAACCAGATGGATACACAAATGAGTTCTACCAGACATTCAAAGAGAAATTGGTGTCTGACTTACAAAAATTTTTTCAAAAATTGAGAAAGAAGGAACACTACCAAATATATTCTATGAAGTCAACATCACATTAGTACCAAAACCCAAAAAAAAGGTAACAGAAGGAAAGAAAACTACAGGCCAATCACCCTAATGAACATAGATGCAAAAATTCTCATCAAAATCATAGTAAACAGAATCCAACAATGCATCTAAAAATGGAATTTATTTCAGGGAAATGGATCATTCAATATCTGAAAATCAACTAATGTAATTCAACATATCAACAAAAAGAAATAAAACAATCATATCAATAGACATTGACAAAGCATTTGACAAAGTTAAATATCAATTTATGATGAAGGCCTTTGAAATTCTTGGGCTAGAATAATTTAATATGATAATTTAATATGATAAAACAAATACATAACAAATATAATATACAGCAAATATAAACCATATACAACAAAACAATGGTCACTATCATCCTCAATGTTGAAAACTAAAAGCATTTCCTTGGAGATTGGGAACAATACAAGTTTGTCTACTCTTACCACTGCTTTTCTATACAACATTGGAAGTCCTAGTTAGAGTGATAAGGCAAGAGAAGTACATACAAAGAATCCAGATAGGGATAGAAAAAGTAAAATAGTCACTAATTGTAAATGACATGATAATATATATGTACATATGTATGTGTGTGTGCATATATATATATATAGAGAGAGAGAGAGAGAACCATAGAGAGTTTTTAAGAGAACCTTAAAAACTCTAGAGAGAAACTAATGAAAACAATAAACTGATTCAGTAAGGTAGTAGATTACAAAATCAATGAATAAAGATCAGTAGTTTTCTTATATTCAAAAAGTCAATCCAAAGAAGAATTAGGAAGACCACCCTTTTTACAACTGTACTAACCAAAATTAAATATCTGGGAATAAGCTTAACAAATATGTGAAATTTTATACTAAGAAAATTGTAAGTATTGTTGAAATAAATAGAAGACACAAAGAAATTCATCAGCCTTGCTCATAGAGAGGATTTTAGATAGTAAGAATTAACATTATCAAAATGGCCATCCTACCAAAAGCAATCAACAGATTCAATGTAATGCTAATAAAAATTTCAATGACATTCTTTAAAGAAAGAAAACAAATACTACTGAATTATTCATATTTTAGCATGAAAATTTTATATTAATTAACAAAAAAATCTCAAATAGCCAAATTCTCCTGACTAAAAGGAGAGAAAATGGAGTTACCACACTCCCAGACTTTAAATTATACTATAAAGCAATAATAATTAAAACAATATGGTACTGAAACAAATACAGAAATAGACCAAAGGGAATGGAATTGAAAGCAATAAAGCCACACATATGGGCAACATATATTGAAACAAGGAACTATGCTCTTAAATAAATAGCACTTAGAAAACTGGACCACTATATGCAAAAAAATGAATCTAGGCTACACACCATACAGAAAAATCAACTCAAAATGTATACAAGAGTTGCATGTAAGATCTGAAATTATAAAATACATAGAAAACATAGGGAAAATACTCCATAACTTACACTAGAGAAACGTTTTTCAAGACACATGTATACATGCAAAAAAATGAAGGAAAACATTGACAACTGGAATTACATCAAACTAAAGAGCCTCTGTAAGCAAAAAGACAACAACCAAAATAAGTCACCAACTGAATGGGAAAAAATTGTCGCATACCATACAACTGAACTTGCATGATTCAACAAAAATGAACTATTAGTAGTTGTCTGATGAATTTTGGTGCTCCCTCATTTGGTGAATATATGTTAATAATTGCTATGTCTTTGTGATGTATTGACCCTTTTACCATTATATAGTGTCTTTCTTTATCTCTTGTCACCATTTTTATCTTTAAGTATGATTTGTCTGCAACAATTATGGCTACCCCTCCCAGCTTATTCCCTCCGGGGTCCATTTGCTTGCAGAATTGTTTTCCAGCCTTTTACTTTTAGGCTATGCTTATTATTAGAGTTCAGGTGAGTTTCTTGCAGACAGTAGAATGTTGGGTTCTGTTTTTTGATCCAGTGAGCAACTCTATTTCTTTTGATTGGTGCATGTAGACTATTAACTTTTAGGGTGATTATTGATATTTGAGGGTCTGAGGTTATCATTTTGGTAGTCATTTCGAGGTTCTGCTAACTAGTTAGTTCTGTTGCTTCTGATCAGTTTTCTGTTGGTTTACATCTTAAGGTTTCTTGTAGAGTTTCTTGTTGTGGAAGTATGGTAATGGCGAATTTCTGGAGACTTTGTTCATAAAGATTCTTATTTTTCGATCATAGAGGAAGGAGATCTTCACAGGGTAGAGTATTCTTGGTTGGCATTTGATTTCTTGGAGTTTTTGAATATGTGGCTCTAGCCTCTTCTTGCCTGAAGTGTTTCTTCTGAGGAGTCTGAGGTCAGTCTGATAGGTTTTCCTTTGTATGCTGTTTCCTTTCTCTGGTCAGTTTCATTATTTGTTCCTTATCTTGGACTCTGGGATATTTTGAGATTATGTGTCTTGCCATATTTTTCTTTTCATTAAAGTGGTTTGGGGTTCCTCTGACTTCCAGTATATCTATTTTCATTTCTCTCTTCAGGTTAGGGAAATTCTCCTCCATTATTTCCTTAAATGGGTTTTCAGACTTCTTTCCTGTCTCTTCTCCTTCTGGAATTCCTATCACTCTTATGTTTTCTTTCTTCAGAGTCTGAAAGAGCTCTGCATTTCCCTTCAGTTTTTATTTGTATTTCTTTTTCATCATTGGTCCTTTTAATTTCAGTGTCTTCGAGATTACTGAATCGTTCTTCTATTTCTGTTTATCTATTTTTATGGGTTTTTCCTGCATTTTTAAATCTCCTCTAGTTTTTTTTTACTCCAGAGTTTATATTTGCCTGTTTCTTAGGGATTCATTATCTTTCTTCAGTTCTTCAATTTTGTTATCTCTCTTAATGCATTCCTCTTTAGATGTCAGACCTGAAACCATAAAATACACAGAGGAAAACTTGGACAAAACCCTCCATGAATTACAATTCAGAAATCCCTTTCTGGATACATCTACAGATGGCAAAAAATGAAGGAAAAAATAAACAGATGGGACTACATTACTAAAAAGCTTCTGTACAGCAAAAGAGACAACAGAAAAAACAAAAAGCAGCCCAACCAAATGGGAAAATTTTGCTCTCCAAAAGAGTAATAAGGGTTTAATAATGAAGATCCACAAGGAACTCACACAACTAAACAAAAACAAAACAAGAAACCCAATCAAAACATGGGGAGAACTAAAAAAAAGACACTCTCCAAAGAGGAAATACAAATGGCCAACGGGCATATGAAAAACTGCTCAATATCACTAGCAATCAGAGAAATGCAAACCAAAATCACAATGAGATACCTCCTTACACCAGTATGAATGGCCCACATTAAAAAAAAAAAAAGGCAACAACAAGTGCTGGTGTATATGTGGAGAGAAAGGAATACTCTTACACTGGTAGGAATGTAAACTGGTCCAGCCACTATGGAAAGCTGTGTGAAGAACCCTCAAACTAATGAAAATGGAACTATCATTTGACCCAGCAATCGCTCTTCTGGGAATCTACCCAAAGGAGACCTCAATGTGGGTACAAAGGGACACCAGTGCTTTGATGTTTATTGCAGCACTATTTATAATTGCAAGGACATGGAAACAACCCAGATGTTCCAAAACATGATTGGATGAAAAAGATGTGGTATAAATACATAATGGAATATTGTTCATCAATTAAAAATGACAAATTTGATGAATTTATGATAACATGGATGTACCTAGAAGAAATCATCTTAGCAGAAACAAGTCAAAAAGAAAAAAACAGAAACTAAATGGTTTCACTAATATATGGAACAGAAAAAACAAACAAAAGTTCAGGAGGAGAAGTCAAAATAAGCTAACAACCAAACTACACAATTGGGGGCAGGGGTGGGGAACAAGTGGGACCGGTCAGGGAAGGGAGGTGGTGGGTGATCCCTGAGGACTACAATGATGTGAAATATATATATATATATATATATATATATATACATATATATATACACACACACATATATATACATATAAATTATTTAAATAAAATATAAAAATAAAAACAAAAGGCAAAAATAGTCCCATCAAAAAATGAATAGAAAGCTTAAAAGACACTTCTCCAATGTAGAGATACAAATGGTCAACATCTAAATGAAAAAATTCTCAACATCACTTATAATCAGGGAAATGCAAATCAAAACCACAGTGAGATATGCCCTCACACTGGTAATAATGGCCCACATTAAAACAAAACAAGTGCTGGAGAGGATGTAGAGAAAAAGGAACACTTTAACACTGCTGGTGGAAATTCCAACTGGTCCAACCATTATGTAAATCTGTGTGGAGGACCCCCAAACAACTAAAAATGGAGCTACCATTTGATCCAGTGACTCAGCTTCTGGGAATCTATCCAAAGGATAATTCAAATGGAATCTGCATTCCTATGTTTATTGGAGCACTGTTTACAAAAGCTAGGATAGAGAATCTATACCCCAAAGCCCCCAAACAGACAAATGGGTCAAAACATTGTGATATACATAGACAATAAAATATTACTCAGCAATCAAGATAAATCTCATTTGCAGCAACATGGATGGAATTAGAAGGAATTATGTTAGTAGAAATAAATCAGAAAGGAAAAGATACATATTGGACGGGATCTTTTAAATGTGGATACAGAGAAACTTCACAAAAGGTCAAGAAAAGTTAAAACTAGCAAAATGATAACAGAATAGGGAGGAATGAACAAGAAATGATACAGCAAGGGAGGTGGAGGTAGGGAGGGCAATTAAAGAAGGGAAGAGCACAAGCAATTATGATGATGGCACCTGGGTTATATAATAGTGGGAAAACTTTAGGATATACAATGATGTAAGAAAAATATAATCAATTTTAAAAAAGAAAAATTAGAGGATCAAAGACAGCAATATAAGTTTAGGATTAAAGGATAATTTATTTTAAGCTATTATTTAAATATGGAAATGTGATGAAAACTTTGGAAAAATATTTTCATATTAAGATTCATAAGAGACACAAATCTTCCTTATAGTCATTACTACAAGTATATTCTTAGAATTTTTCTCCTTGGAGAAACTTGCTTAGAACTAGTAATACTTTTAATACTGTAACTCAGAAAATGTAGATTTATTCTCATTCTCTTAAAATGTGAATTTCAAAGTAATGAAAGTGAAATTATCTTCCAAAGAAAATAAAAATAAATGAATTTGATCCCTAGCAGTAAGGAGTCAGTATTTGACAGGCTTGCTACACCAAGAGGCGAAGAACCTCAAGTTTCTTGGAAAGAGGAATTGACCTTTTACCTGACAAAGATTAAAGTGGGATCAAACATATTACATAATTCTTCCTGTACGTAGTTGAAACATCACCTTTCAATTTAAGTAATTGAACTAGAGTTTGATATAAGGAAAAGCCTACACAATTGGATTCTAGGACATGTGGAAGAAAGAAAAGAGAAATATAAGCTAAGTTGGCAGCATGTATATTTCAAATTTTCCCTCTTATGTCTTCAGTTGAGAAAGGGTGAGCTAGTGAAGCAATTATCAATGATATTGTGGATGTCCCCTGCCATGGCTATAAAAGCTGGTATATCAGGATGATTACTCACTATCAGGCTCATCATGATCTCATTGATATGCATTAGGCACAGTTGGGACCTAGATATAGTGGGAGTCTGGTTAGGAAACCTACAGATGGGAGTCCAAAAATAAGACAAAATGACTATGGTAGAGAATTGCACCTCAGACACCAGGTCCTTGACTGAAAGGCAGGGCAGTCATGTTTAGGAGGGTGTACAGAGTAAGCTGCAGCTCAAGTGAAGCTGAATCAGCCAGTTCTGGAAGAAAGAGAAGACTATGACTTCCACCAGTTATATGCTCCAGCTGTGAGGTAAGTACACCACAGCCACAAGGAATGAGGATATCACAATAGATATGGGAAGAACCAGAGCACATTATCACAAGTTTTTAAAGTTATTCCTTCCTCTGTGAAATTATGTAAGTCATATTTTGACCCACAAATACTTAGCTACTATTTTGGAAGGAAACTACAATTGTAAGGACCAACTAAAGTCTGAAAACCCAAGAATTATTTCCCAGGAAAGCTGGATAAACTCTGTAAGGAATGCATGTATAAAGTGTTGAAAGAGATGATATTTCATAAAGGAAGTGATTAAAAGAGTTCCTTGTCCACAGACCTCAGCCACCTTTTAACTAAACAATGGATGGTTGTGAGAGAGGAAATACCTTAGTGATCAAAGAAGCTACAGATTGTTCAAACACCTGACTATGGTATGAGTTACACTTGGAGAGCCACTTCTATGAGTTTTAGCTTCCTAAACAAAGCCTATCAAGAGGTCCTCTACCCAGACACATTTTAACATAGTAAAGGAGAGAAAAATTGTCTTTTCAAAAATTCTCACTAGCAGAATAGAACTGAGATCTCAACGGAACTTAAAATTACTCCTAGTTTGGAGAGTCTCAGAAAGTTTCTTCCACTTAACCTTTCTTACATTTTCTTTGAGCCAAATTTGCATGTACTTCTCTCACTTACACAAACAGGAATTGCATTTAAGTCTTGACTATTAAAGGGAAGGGAAATGAAATAAGAATTACTGTGATTTAGTTTAGTCTAATCTTCATTCCAAGTGAGTTAAATTGACCTGTACAGAAGTTGGGGTTACTGATGGAGCCTTTGGTAGTACTCACTGCATACAATGCATACATATCTCATTTAATCTTCACACCTCACACCAACCCATAAGTTATTTTTCTCCATTTTTAAAATGAAAATATACTTGGGATTGGAGAAGATAAATGCCTTCTCCAAAGCCACAGGTATATTAGTAACAATGCAGAGATAAGCATCTACTTGTGTTTCATTCCCAAACATGTGTCCTTCCTTTTGATCGAATTTCTCCTCTGGAATCATCTAAAATTGCAAATAGTGCAGCAACATGGATGGAACAGGAGGGAATTATGCTAAGTGAAATAAAAGACATACACCAGATGACTTCACTTGTGTGGAGTAGAGAGAGACAAAACAAAGAAACTGACAAAACTAAACAAAAACAGAGTCTAAAAATATGACTCTGAATGGAAGCTACTAGAAAGAGTGCATGGCAGTAGGAAAAGGGGGTGGGAGGAGCTTGATGGTGTATGGTGGCAGATGTGTTGTTCCTATGGCAGGTGTGGTATGGTGAAGTACATCTTGGGGAGGTGTGAACCTATTCTGAGTCATACAGTGCTGTAAACCAATGTCACTTCAACAATATAATAGCTTAAAAATGTACTTTAAATTAAAAAATAAAAAAATAGTCATAAAAGATATCTCTCTATACTTTTTTCCTAGTACTATTGTACAAAAGCCTGGATGAACATTGAAATAATTCTTAGAGCAAAACATCTTATTGGAAAATAGCATTAAGGGGAGACTGGAGCTCTAAAGAAAACCTATCCATATTCAGTCACTATGATAAAAATTACAATAGATTCACATTCACCTTTGATAGATATTGTGAAAATGATACTGGGTGCAAATAGGGTGGAAGCCTCCAACCAACCAGCCAATGGAAAAAAATGGCACTTTTAAAATGCAAATTCCACTACCCAGATTCTTCCAAGTCATTCCCACCTGTTCGTGGCAGTTGCTAGAATCACAATTTAATTTAAACAACAGGGCTTTATTAACAAGGAAAATTAACCAGGAAAGCAGAAAGTCAAACAAAAAGTCCTTTAATGCCACAAGTTGCCAGTTATTTTATCCCAATTACCATTTAGTTCAAAAGTCCCAAGCACATGTCCAAGATGATGTACTTTTCCAAAGCTGAGGGAAGCACTTGGCAAAATCCAGCCTTTCTTTTCTGTTTCTCTTTGCTTCTCTCTTCAGCATTCCAATCTGCTCAGCTTCTCCAAGTTTCTTTCAACTTTTTCAACAAGTACTGATGTAAAATCAGGTTTCCAAATACCTGGCTTTCTCCAGGTACCAGCTTTTCACACCACCTTACTATGGCACCACACACTTCCTTTACAGCCTGCCTTTGGTGTCTGGTCACATTCATCCAACCTGCCCTCAGCAGCCTCTGGTCTCCCACTACCACTCTGGCATCTGACTCCACACTGGCTACTCTTCTGCCAGCCATTCTCCCACCATAGCTCCTTGCCACCACCAGCTCACTCTGTCAGGGGGCTTCCATCCAGCCAGGCAGCCACTCTGGTTTCTCTTTTCCAGCCCTCCATTCTCCTCCATTCTCTCTTACCTCTCTCTCAGCTGCTTCCAGCCTCCTCTATTTTCTCTGCCCCTTTTTGCATTTCTTGTTTCTTTCTGTCTTTCTCTCAGACCCTGCCCAGCAGAACAGTATGGTGCCCTATACAATCTTTAACTATGTCACTACCAGAGACCATGGCTTCCCATCCAGCCGAGTCATCTCATATCAAAAATACTTTCCTGGGAGGTTTTAACTTTAACAGTTTATCTTAATGAAAATTAACCTGTACAAAGACTTGTGCAGGATGTATATAAGACTCCAAGGTAAGTTCAAATATTAGCCTCAGGTAACTAAACTCATGAAAGGAAACATAGATATTGAAAACAGTGAACAGAGTAAGAGTAAAATCAAAGAAGCAATCACAATAAAACTGCACAAGGACCAGTTTTTGTTTGTTTGTTTTGTTTTGTGCTCATCTGATTAGACTTAATACAGCAGAGAAAACTATTTTTTAAATTATAGAGGAAACAGGTGCTTGCCAGGATTTTTTTCAACTCTTTGCAATGACTCTTTTCATCATTAATTCAAAAACATACTCACATTATACACCTGTGCCCACTTGGCTGGATCTTCCTCTCCAAAAACCTGGGTTCAAACCTCATTTGCTTGTATTTTTATATAAGGAAGACTTAAGGAATCAGCTTCTCTGAAGTATTTGTACTCAGAAGAGGTCATGTAAAAGACAGGGAAGTGTTTTAATAATTCAAATGGGTGAATCAGTTTTACTATAACTCCTGGAAGCTTAAATTCAGGGATATAATATCATGAGAGGATAGTGATAAAAATCAAGGGAAGGTCAAATGAACCTATCTGCTCATGTAGCATTGGGTAAGAAACACTAGAACATAAACTATGGAGCTAAATAGAGAGCAAATATTATACTTAGCAGTTACTGACTATATAGCTTCAGGCAATATCTATAACGAACAAAAATCATCTGGCACATAGCTGACAATTACACATTGTAGCTAGTTACTATACTGTGATTAAACAAAATCATCAAGAAATCCCTGGCACAAGCCACTTACTCAATTAATGTTAACTTAAAATCTGCACTTCACAAAATCAATACACAATTTGTGTAACAGGCTAGAACAAGATTTTATTCTTTTCCTCTGTGAAAAAATATTCATTATATTTTTCATAAGTTGCTCCAATTGGTGCTATAATGATAGAATTGTTTGTGAAAGTCTAGTCTGGGAAAAGGACACTAAACCTCAACCAGTAAAACCTCTAACAACTATTTAAGAAAAGTGTCAATATGAGAAATATTTAAAACATTAATTTGCATAATCATAAAATAATACCAGGTGGAATAGAGATCAGTGCATTTCCCCTTTTTCTGCAGCTATGACTTTGTTATGTCTAATTACTATTATCTTTTGAAGACAGATATAATATAATATGCCAGTTTATGAACAAAAAGTTTATATTTTTGTTAGTAGGAGCAACTGATAAATCTTTTAAAGATCTTGATATCTATACCCATTTTCTAACACACTGACAATGTAGAAAAAGGATAGAAATCACACTCAGCAGAAAGGACTTACTTACACAATAACAGTGTATTCTCTGAAAAATATTACAGACTGCAACTATTTGAGAGAAGTAGACTGTTCAAGTTAAATAACTATATTGTGTGTGTGTGGTGTGTGTATGAAAGAGAAAGAGAACAGAGCAGAGCAAATTAATAGTGATGGGAACTAAACATAAAGAAGACATACTTTTCTCTTTCCACACACACCTATACATACACAATACACATATGTATACAAAAAAGTATCAAACGATAGAGGGCAACTATTACCAAATCTGAAAACACACATAATAGGAGAAACTACAATATCCCACTCTCATTCATAGACAGATAAACCAGACAGAAAAGCAGCAAGGAAACAATTGACTTAAACATGGAATTAGACCACAGGAATTTAATATGCAATAAGCCAATGCATTCCAAAAAATCTAATTACAAATTCTTCTCAAGAGCACATGGAATATTTTCCAGGACAGACTGCATACTGAATCATCAAAAAAGTGCTCATGAAATCACCAAGATTGAGGTTATATCAAGAATCTTCACTGATCACATTGGTATCAAACTAGAAATCAATCACAAAAAGAAAAAAAGCCTCTTAATTTATGGAGACTGTACAATATTTTACTGAATGATGAATTAGGAAGCAATTAAAAAAGTAACTAGATGCAAACATAAAATGAATGCCTTAGCTACCAGAAACAATTGGATGTTGCAAAATTCATACTAGGAAAGAAATGTATATTATATAAGACAACCTGAAGAAATGAGAGTTCAAGTAAATAGTAACACCTCTATCTTAAGGACTTGGAAAAGTAGAGCAAACAAGACCAAAAGCTAGAAAAATGAAGGAAATAAAATCTGAAATGGAAATAAATGACACAGGAATCAAAAAGGTTCAAAAGATAGATGGAACCAAAACATGGTCCCCTAAAATAAACAAACAAACAAAAACAAAAAAAACCCTTAACCTCCTAACTAGGTTTAAAAGAGAAAAAGTGAGATTATTCTATTAAACATATCAGAAATGAAAGAGGTGAAATAACAACAGATATCTCAAAAATTCAGACTCATTAGATTTTTAAAACCATCGATAAATTAAATAGCACAGAATAAATGGTCAAATTCTTGAAAGCATACAGCCTTTCAAGACTGATTGAGGGATAGAAAACATGATTAGACCAATTATAACTAAGGTAATTCAGTCAATACTCAAATCTCAAAAAAAAAAAAAAAGTCCATCCAGGCCTAGTCTGTTTCACTAGTGATTTCTATCAAATTGTCAAAGATAAACTAATATCTTTATCAAAATCTTCAAAAAATGAGAAAAGGATGACTCCAGACACATTCTTTGAGGTCAAATTATTTTGATATCAAAAGCTGCCATGGCCATCACACAAAAAGAACACTACTGACTAATATCTCTTATAACACAGATAAAAATAACCCTAAAAATATCTTGCCAAACTAAACAGGTTACTAATCATGAGCAAGTAGGTTTTATTCTAGGGATGTTAGGATAGCTCAGCTATCAAAAAACAATAATTGTAATTCACCACATCTACAGAAGGAAAGAAATCATACGATCCCATCTATTAATACAGAGAAAGCATTTGATAAGATTCAAGATGCATTTATGATAAGCAC